>JAHDVE020003520.1:0-56601 GCA_022606495.2 Halesus radiatus
CAAACGGTGTTCAGAAATCTGTGGTACTTGAGATGATTTTACATCATATTCTATATCAATTTTATGTTACCCTTTTCACGAACGCTTTGCAAGAAAGATTTTTTGCAATAAATGTAGCGAAATAACCACGGTTTTAGGATTTTATTTTAGATTTTTAATTTTGATTTGTGAAGTTGATTTTTTATTTATTTATTTATCTAACGTCTAATACGTGGTTATTTTAATACAAAAATACGTACAAAAGATAGTGTTTTCATGTAACTATCTTTCTTGCAAATAAGTGGTAAATTAAAAAAATATATTTATATTATTATTAATTATTTATTTATTTGATAATGCGCCCATCTGGGCTTTTACATGGATTTTAGAACATAATATAAAGACCTATCGGAAATTACAAGTACATAGAGATTCTAACAATCTTTTTCAAACGTTTAACAGTCACGTAAAATAGAAAACCAATACAATATTATAACACAAATCATTAACTCTACAATACTATATATTGTAGGATTCAACAAAGTACTGGTACAGATGACGCTTTACTGTATAAATGGAGTCAGCAAATACATCAACAACACCTCCAAACCTGTTGCCCAGATCATGCATCCCATTGGTTAATGAATGAGATTGATAGTTGGTTCTGTAAGTGTGACGGATAAATGCTACAATTTATTTTGTGTTCCTCGTCGGTATATTTAAAATTTTAAAAAATTAAACATAAAATTATCTTTGAATATGATGTAGAATCATCTCCTTTCCAAAAGTACCACCAATATTCGAACCCCGTTTGTTTAAAGTGAAACATATGCACTTGGACCATTGTGCTTTCAATAAATGGCTTTGATTTTTCTATGAGCCATCTTTGTGTTGCCATTTAAAACCTTTTAAACGATCGCAGCGCCCTCAATTTTCGACTATTTTTAAATGTCAGACTTTACACACAGTGGCCGGATATTTTTTTTGTTTTTGATAGACAAACATTACTGGATTGGAAATGAAATCCTGACAATATTTAAATTCCTCTCACTGCCATCATTATAGTGGGGAAATGTTGCTTGTGTAGGAGTAGGAGCAGAGGACTAAACCCACGACGCCGCTGTGGAAAACCGGCGCATTTGTCAACGTAGCTTCTAACCGCATTATTTTATGTTCATTCAAATCTTTTTTTTTTTTATATATATTTTTTATATATATTTATTTCTTGCTAAAGCAATCCCGATGAGTTTCAAAACTCATTTTAGGACGGGAGGAATTTACAATACATAAGTAGGCGATAGTACATACAATTTTACATTGACAGCAAAATATCAAAAATACAAGTTTCACATACAAACAGAAATAATTTTATAAGGCCAAGTTAAATAGAAAAGAGAAAACATATAAGGGAACAACAAAATATACAAATATGGATTTACTGATTTTCATTTTTAAATATCCTTAAAAAGTATTCCTTTATACCATCATTTTGGGATTTTTTATTTTTCTGGATGGTTTTGTACATATCTGGAAGCGAATTATAAAGTGTGTAGGCAATGTAGCTTAAAGATTTTATTCCATATTTTGTAGTGTGTGTTTGAGGAATGCGGATTTTATTGTTATTTTGAGTATTGTGGTTGTGGATGTTTTGATTGTTAAGTGGCTTGACGTTAGTGTGAGTTGATTGTTGAGTAATTTGTAGGATGGTGCTGGTGATTTCATACTTAGGAAGGATCGTGATTGGAAGGATACCGGAAACTGAGGAGATGTCCCTGACATGAGTGTCCCATGGAAGTCCAAAAACATTTCTGAGGGCTCGGTTTTGAACCACCTGCAGATCAGCAATCAATTTCTTCGAGGCAAAGCCCCAGATACAGCAGAGATAGGAAATGTGTGAATGTACCATGGCGTAATATACTGTAGTTAGTAATTGTTTGGGGGTAATTTTCTCCTTTACATGATTTATGTGGAGATCCCACGAGTTGAGAATCTACTATAAGGCCCAAATATTTTGTTGTCGTTTTCTTTTCGAGGCAATTGTCACCAATTTTGATATCGAGGCTGGAATTTTTCTTGTTGCCGAATAGTAAATAATGCGTTTTTTTTACGTTAAGGGTCAGTTTATTTATTCTCAACCAGGTTGTGAGATGGGAAACATCGGCATTCATTTCCATTTATTTCATTATTTTCCATTTCATTTCCATCTAAACCTGTTTTTTTGATCAGATATGTTTTTAGGTTTTCACGGCCAAAACTATTTTCTCCTATAGTTTTTTGGGATATTATGCCGTGTTGCGCTTCCTCCTCATTTAGCCAACGTTTCGGACAGCGTCACAGTGTCCATCATAAGGCCAGATGTGTAGATTGCGGTTTAGTGTTTATTTATGTATATAGAAGTGATACTGTGTTGCGCGCATTAATCGATATAAGTATTTCATTATAATAAAATTATTATTATTAGTACAGTCAATGTTTTTTTCGACGTTGAGTTTTGGTGTAGTCGTCAAGCACCCGATACCAAAATCTATTAAGCCTAGCTCCGTCGTTTTTGTGGATTTCAATTGCTTCCGTAATTAGATGCGCTCGATGCGATTTAGGTCTTCCCAATTGCTTCCGTAATTAGATGCGCTCGATGCGATTTAGGTCTTCCCAGTACTTTGGTAACAAATTGGAAATGATGGCCGGTCTGAATTAAGTGTTCAACAATTGCCGATTTGTGCGGATGGCCTACGAAAAACAGCCCCAATACTTTCCTTCCCTACCCTGGAACTAAATAAATAATCTGTTTATCGCACTAGCCCATTATGAGATTACTACCCTATCTTTAAATAACAACCCTTAACAGTCAATAGGCAATTATCCTTGTGACAATAATGGTCATAATCCGCTCTTTGTTAACCCTATCAGAACTAAAACTGGTGGTGATGGACAATATTGGATGCTAGATAAACCAACACCTTATAGAATTATTTAAAAAATAAATAAATTATTGCTACTTTAATTTTAAACAACGTTAGTTTTCCAAGGGCGTATTTCTAACCAACCAACCATCACGCCGTTTCCCCGCAAGGGTAGGCAGGGAGGACGGAATGCCAAACAATCTTGGCACACACTTCTTGCTTCATTCATATTCATGCAACGTCTCATACACTCTCTTCTGTTATTCCGACTTCTGACATGGACCGCTCAAGTATTTGATTCGCTCGATCGTGCCATTTCTTCCTCGGACGTCCCCAGCTTCTTCTTCCATTCACATTCGCGTCATACATTCTCCTTACACACCTTTCTTCTTTCATTCGCTCTGCATGCCCAAGCCATCTAAGCGTCCCTTTCTTAATTTTACTCATTACGCTTTCATCAGCCTTGCATTCTACCACATTTGTCACACATTCTCCTCTGATTGGGTATATCATTTCGACAGCACTCAGTCTACTTTCATCCTTCCTCTGCCAGTTCCATGCCTCACTGGCATACATCAGGTATCAGCGCTCCATTGTGGACTGCTAGTCTAACTCGGTAATAATAGTAATAAATGGATCACTTATACAGCGTAGTTCTCGTGGGAAAAACATCTCAAGGGCGTTTTACAATTTAATTTTTTACCTATTACTTATACCCTAAACTCGTAAGTAATAACTTATAGCTATGAATCTTACAGTATTAATGTCCTAGAGTCCTGTGTTAACTGCCGTGTCGACGCGTAAAATGGTTATTTCGCCTCATACGCAAAAGCGTCTGCAATTCAATTTGTACCGCGGTGAACATTCTGTGTCATTTTTACGTGTGTTCAAAACTGTTCTGCTTCATCAACGCGGGCGACTGCAATGTCAAAAATGCAGCAAAACCAGGTGTTAATCTACTAATTATAACTAGTGACTTACAACTAAGCTTATTCGTGGTGTAATACCGCCATTCAGAATATAAACGTTGCTTAAAATCGTTTTAGGCGTGTTTGGTGACCAGATCTGAACAGCAAGGTTACTTCAACTTTCCCATATCTATCATCTGTCTGTACTTCCCTATATTACTTATGCAACACATCGTCCCAAAATATTTTTCTATTTATCCCTATATATGACAACGAATACATGTCTGTTCGTCCTCGATTTTCTCGAAAATTACTCGACCGGTTTCGCTGAAAATAGCATAGATTGTTCTTATTAGTGCCGGGAAGGTTCAGAAAGTAGTTGGAATGAAATCCAGTGTGGAAAATTGTTGCTATAACGTTTTAAAGTTACTATGAAAAAGATTGAACCCGCCATGTTGTATCGAGGTTAGCACATAGATATACCACAGATTACATATTCGAATGAAAGTTTTTTTGTGTGGAATATTTTCAAAATGAAAAACACAAGTAGATACCTACTTAAGAACTTTATTATTTAGACATGTTTTGAAAAAAAAAATTGTAGTGAATGAAATTTTTCCAATTAACGTGCCTTTGTTTAGAGATAGTAATCGTCGTCACAAGGCATTACTTTCGCTGTCGAATCACTTATGGCACCCAAACGATAAGCGCGAATTCACAACTTCATGACTATTCCAAAAAATACATATATACAATATATCCCGAGCAAAGGTCGGGTTACACATGAGCTACTTTGAATATATATTTTTTTGTTGCCATTTGAATAAAATATGTTTTAGTAGGGTAGGAGAATTTTTTTAATGTTCAAAATACTGAAAAATCAAGTCTAGTAAAACTATTTTCACCGTGTAATTTCTCACAGTTTTATTTCCTATCTCCCGTAGCTAATATTACCTATGTAAGGTACGTATTAAAAATTTTAAATTCTGTCAAAGTTTTTGATGCGATCGTTTGTCAAATTGACCATTAGCAAATAGACTGAGGTGCACCGACAAAGGTACAAAAAGTCGGTGGCAACCACAAGCTGCAGTCACCTACCTGTTTAAAATTGTTACCTGTGTCATATTGTGAAAGGGTTTTTTGAAAGAAAAAAAAATACAAGTGTTTTCCCAGGGGACTGTTTTGATTTGCTCCATTGTATTGCGGTCGATTTTGGGGACGTCTTGAATAGACTGCTAATGGTGTTATTTTAAAAGAAAATCTATGCGGTTTTGTGATGTTAAATTTTGAAACTGGTAGCCATTTTTTTTTCTCTTGGGAATTTAATTTTGTCTGCGATGGCTGTCGTCTTAGGAGTCTGTTTTTTCTTTTTTTTTTTTAAATATAAAATTGAAATTATGTTAATCATATTCGACCATCGTTAATTACTTGACTGAATTTATGTTAGATTATCTGTGCTCTTTGGGAAAAGATCTCAACTAGATTAAAAACCCTAACCAAGAAAAGGAAAAGGGACAAACATTTGTTCATAAACATTTTCCTAAAGTTACTTTTTGTACTTGCCGAATAAAATATATTTAATTTGTTATTGACTATTTGCTGCATCCCCGAGTTTCGTCGTTGGCTCATAAAGCTGAGTGATGCGTATCTCTTCTTATCAATATTACTCAATAATATTATTTAAACTCATTTTTTTCGCCATAGCACCCACCAGTACCTATCAAACACGTATACATAATTGTTAACTCTATAATATTTGTATTTCTCATCTCTTCTTCGTAAGTACTTAACTATTATACTATACTCAAATTATCTGGTAAACACAATTATTTTTCTGTACTATTCTTCACATCTCTCTATATTTAATTATTATACTTTTTTCTAGATATTTTATATTACCATACTATGTCAACACTAGCTTTTTTCCCTTTAATTTTAGTATGATGGCACTTAATATGAACTAAACTTGTCCATTTGAGTGTCCTAAAACGGAATTAGTTCCTAGTTGGGCAGTCAAAGCTTTCTTTAATTTCGTTGTTAAATAATGTGTGTTTCAAATGAATAAATATTATTATTATTATTAAATAATTGAATATTTAAGCAGTTCATAATGGAGTGCTGATACCAACCCTGATATACAGCAGTGAGGCATGGAATTAATAGAGGAATGATGAAAGTAGACTACACGCCGTAGAAATGAGATCTCTGAGGCGTATTTGTTGTAAATCTTTGTATGACCGTTTCAAAAATGAGAAAATCCAAAGAATGCAACGCTGATGTAAGCGTAATTGTTGGAACGCTTGTATGGTTTGGGCATATAGAGCGGATGAACATAAAAAGGAGTGTTAAGATAATAAATTGCCGCGGAAGTTAATGATAGAAAAAAATCGGGCACGCCCGAGCTAGACATGGCCCGATCGAGTGAATCAAATAATTAACTACAATTTTTATTTAATCATTTGTATGTACCGCACAACATGTGCCATCAACATGAAGGTATGAAAGGTGTAAATACACCATGCATAACAGTAACAAAAAAATATACGTTTTACGAATATAATGTTAGTTTCTATTATAAAAATGTGTACTTAAATATCTCATACAAAACATTTTACAAATAGAAGCAAATTCAATATTATGTAGCTACTATTCAATATTACATAGGCTTAGCATTTATCAAAATATAATCAGAAAGATTACTTTTCCTATTGTATGTTTTACAAAATATTTAAAATATGTATATGATTTTTAAAGTGGACAAAAATATTTTTAATCCTTTCTCGTTACGTTTTTGTAACTAACTTAACTAACCTAACTTAACCAAAGATTTATAATACGCATTAAAAAAAAAAAAGAAAAAAAGTTACGTATTTTTTATGAAAAATTTAAACTACACACTGTTTTTTTTAAATTTTATCTTATCGACATGTTAAAGAAAAACCTTCACAGCATTTTTTTAAGGATATTCTACTTTTTAAATGTTTTTGTAAAGCATGCGTAGAACGGTCAGAAATGTGTAATATTTCTGATAATATTTTGATAAATGCATAGCCCATGCAAATTAAAAAAAACCGTAATAAATATTTTTCTCTTTAAAAACACCATGTTTATCGTATTGCACAATAATATTATCATTGTTTTGAATTTATGAATAATAACTCTCCGACGTCCCTCCTCTCCCCGTTAGTGAAATTTTGCCCACTTGACGTCCAAAATAAGAGTAAAATTGCTGGGTAGAGGTAGGGTTAATACATCATCAAAATTTTACTCCGAACCGTACATGACCCCGGGCAGCGACGGGTAATTCAGCTAGTAATATATAAAAAAAAATATAAAATGAATAATGTAAAGGCGTGGTAAAGGTATTTTAATCTACATCGTAGAATACAGTTATCGATATCGGCTAATCTATTTATATTTAATATTGAAGAAAATATTTGTATTATTCATCTTTTTATATGATAATATACCACCGATATTGGAAAATTCATTGCCTAATCGATGCAAACGATATATTTTTGAATTCTCTTCTGCATTAGTGTCAAGGGTCAAAATAACAGAAGGCTACGTGTGAGATGATTTTTGTTTTTAATGTGATTCCAAACATGAGTCCCAGCTGCTTCCAACCGTTTGGAGCCAGTGAGACTATGATATCCCCAATTGAGGTATGTTCCGAGGCTGACGGTAAGTACCGAGGAGGAGGGGAAGTACCTGAATATTCAGATCTGGTTAAAACCATTTAAAAACAGAATGGAAAGCGTCCAAAATAGATTTTTAAGGTACGTAAACTTCAGCTCTTTTAGATCTCGTGTTAGCAATGAAGACTCCGCACAGTTTTTTTTTAATTTACAGATACTTGACCGGTCAGTGGCTGAGTTGGCATCGCGTTTGGGTCTCACGCAGGCGTCGTGAGTTCAATTCCACGGCTGGCTAAGTCCATTACGACACAATCAACATCTTCCGCTTACTGTGATGGTAGTAGAAGATTTTCAAATATTGTCAGGTTATTCGTAACCAGGGAATATTTATATTTCTTTATAAAAAAAAAATAATAACTTGCCGAAGAAACGTTGCGAATTCCGTAATGTTATTTAAAATCGCTCGCAACTTAGTCGATAGCCCTGATCTTCTCAAACGCCTATTATTTCATATCCCAAATCACAACAGCAGACAGACACTTTCTTGTTAAACCAATTCCAAACAAAACTCTTTTATCTACAGATCTACATACTCATTCAACTTAAATTATTACCACATTGACATTTTTAACTCAACTGCACGTGATATTAAACTAAAATCCATAACACGACCGCTCTCAAACTAGATAACTCAAACCACCTTTCTATCTACTCTTGTCCTTTGTGCCTTTATCCCACTCCTATGTTCCCCTCCACCCTCCCCTCCACCGACTGACATAGTTAAGTAAACTGATGTAAAACTGTATATTGTCACACTTTACTCACAGTATTTATCATCAGCAGTGGAAAATTTATAATTGGCATAATTCATTGTTCTTATTGTTACATATATGTAAATTATGGATTTGCCGTTAATTTTCCCAAAAATAAATAAAATAAAATTTCAAGCAAAGTTTCGATTATGAACGGTGGTCTTTCACCAGGGCGATACTGACAGTATCTACCACTCTGAAACGTGCCGCAAATATACTACGTATTATTTTAAATGAAGAAAACTGTGATATAACACTATTTAATCAATAAAATTTTGTTGCGCACGCCGGGATTTGAACCCGCGACCTCCGGATTCGTAACCAAGGATCGTGACCACTCTACAACGGAGACCGTCGATATGAATGTGAATGAAACAATGAATTGTTTGGCGGTCCGTCGTCTCTGCCTGCTCCTGCGGGGAAACGGCGTCATGGTTACTTAGATATTTGTGACAGTTCCATAATTCATATCGAATCCGAGTTTTTACCGTTCTGTCTTTCCATTTAGGTTTACGGTACCTATTAGTATAGTGACAAATGGTCTATTGACAGGCTGTCATGTCTCTCCCATTGTTTCTCTGCATAACCCGGCCGTCCCACGCACAGGTGGTCCTTAATAGTCGCTTTACTCTTACCTGGGAGCAGAAAAAAAAAAGTTTTTGAATCAGATAAATGCCTTTCACTGTATTTTGAGTACTTATGTTGTGAGGTTGGACAAAAGGAAGTGGGAAAGGGGAAGGTTTAACTATTCAAATTTGGTCACTAATCGTAGTTGAAGCCATTTCGCGAATTTTTAATCGGAAGGTGATTAGTTAACAAGATCCACGAAGAATCCAGAATAAGCAAAAAAATGTAAGAAGGGTCGAGAGGGGCGAGAAGATGCAAGAAGAGCCAAAAAGAAATTAGAAAAACCATGAAGAGACAGAAGGATGCAAGAAAGAGGAAGACACAAGAAAAAAATAACTCAATCGATTCCTTTATTACCGTCCGTTCTAAATTCCAATATTGACTTATTAGGTTGCTATGTATACCGGTCGATTAAACTCCAACCTCCTTCCCATCCTCAGAGCACATGTTCCAAGTCCTAACGAATCCGTGCCCCCTGGTGTACCGGTCGCACCGGGACAGGAGCGCTTCTAGCTGGGGTGGTACAATCGTACCGGAAGAGAATGGTAGTGGGGTTCGGGGATGCCCGAGGGACACATGGCGTGATCTGATGCATCACGTGCTTGAGTCGCGTTATGTCGGGAGCCACTACAACTGGGAAAAAGTATGAAAGGGTGTGTGTGGATGAGGCCGAAAATCTGTGCCGGGACGAAATAGTGTAGCGGTCCGTCTTAATAATAATAATAATTGGATTACTTCTATAGCGCCGTTTTCGTGAGAAAATCACCTCAAGGGCGCTTTACAATTAATAAAATAACATATACAACCAATACCTTACAGTTAAACTTTATTACTAATGGCATATAAGTAAGACTTATGGCTAGGGACTAACTACTGAGATCTACAATTAGTGACTCACATCTACGGCTTATAGGTAGTCACTCACCAACCAAAAGTTATAGCTAGTGACAATTTAAACTTAAGTAGGCATAACTAGAAATAAAAACCTAACACATATATAAACCCAGTACCCATTTAAAACTAATACATATCTATGACCAAGTGCATATTGTGTATACAATACTGCAAAATGACGTACAACTATGGCTTAAAACTAGAGTCTTACAACTAACATACCTATTTATAATAATATAAATACGTGTATGATTATTGCTCGTGCTGTCAGTGGTAGAGCACCCAAAAGTGTAATAATTTTTATCGAAATTAAAGAAGGTAGTCTGGGCGGTAGAAGGTAAATAGGAATATAAGTAATTCTCTTGGACTGAGTACCCGAAAACACCATTAGACCAAGGGGGTCGTTATTCTGGAAACGATAATTTAAAAAGATGAGTCTTTAGTTTTGTTCTGAATTCAGTAGAGCTGTCGATTTTTCTCAAATATGAAGGGAGTTTGTTCCAGGCTGTTGGGCCTGCCACCGCAAAAGCTCGGTCTCCGAAATTGGTATTGGGATTGCATTTAGGTACTGAGAGTCTTCCTATGGCTGTTGAAGACGCTGATCGAAGAGATGATTGCCTAGTGTTGACATCGTTTGGAGTGCATAGTTCCGCCAAGTAGGGTGGTGCCATGTCGTGTATCGCCTTAAAAACCATCCAGCATAGTTTAAACTGGATCCTCTCAGGACACTTAAGCCCTGCGTGAGGATCCTTTAGTTAGGCCCACGAAAGATTAGAGTCCAGAAAAGTCTAGTTGAAATTACCCACCCCTGTATTAGTAACTTATTTATTTAATTAACGTCCATAGGGCTTTTATATAGATACCTTACTGTTTGGACTTAGGAATAAAGAAAATAAACTACATTGATAAGGAAGTTGTATGAGAGATAATAGTCAATGACCTATATTACCCGCACACAGCAACTATATGAGTTGTCATTTAAATTTAAGAAGAAATGTGTTGTATAATAATATGTATTGCGAATTGATCATCTCGGTAGGAATAAATGTTTCAAATGGGTGATTTACAGAACATAACATAAGTAATAAATGCAATTTAGAAAGATACACATTAAATAAACTTCAATTTTTCGATGTGAGTAAACAGCTCATTCCGAGTGCACCATTCTTGTAGCCTCACAAGATTTAATTGCATCACGGAACAGTCATTGAGATTAGTTATAGTTTTATAGATTTAAAGATCATCGGCAAACAAGAATATCACGACTCCATCAAAAATGGTAGTTATGTCATTGATAAACAATAGAAACAATACTAATCCCAAATGTGAGCCTTGAGGAACGCCGCTAAAGATTTCAAACTGACGTGAAAATATGACTTGAGTTTAACTGATATTTTTCTTTTTGCGTAAAAAACTTTCAAACCATCAAAATTTCAAAATATTATTATTATTATTATGGTTACACCTTCAGGATGCACTTCAAGGACTCTAGTTTTTTAACTAAACGAATCTATAATTTTTAAAAGCCTCTAAACCAAACCCCCTGTGTCCCTGCACGGCCTTCGCATAAAAGGAGGTTAGTAAAGATTACCCACCACTTTCCCACCCCGGTATAAGTAACTTACGATTACTCCTTTGGGGTGCACGTCAAGGACTCTATTTTTTTAATTAAACGAATCTACGAGTATAATTTAAAAAAAAACTCAAGTGTCGTAGTGTGTTGTTAGAAAACTAATTTCAAATGTTTATCATTTGTCTGTATTTGAAATTATTTTTTAATATTCATATATTACTGATGATGGCAGCATTAATTAATTAATAATTAATTAATTAATAATGACGCCGCAAAGTGAATACCAATAGTTTGAAGAAATTATCAAAAATAATTTAATTATAATCGAACAATCAAATTTGTTAGTACAGACTTTAGTACTTACTTCGACAAAATATACTCCAGGAAAGGCGGTAAGAAGCAAGAAGAGCAAGAAAATGCGGTAAGAAGCAAGAAGAGTCAAGAAAAGGCGGTAAGAAGCAAGAAGATGCAAGAAAAAACAAGAAAAGCTAAGAAGAGGAGAGAAATAGGGGGACATTTAAGTTTGAAAAAAATAATTAAAAGCTAATATTTTCATCATTAGTGGTGAAATTTTGGCTCTTAGGCCCCAGACAGGTGAATGAAATTAATTGTCGGTTTATCTATTGAGTGTCATGAATGAACAGTGTTTCGCAGTGCCCATAGATAGGCAGATACCTACTAGGTAGCTATAGATAGATAGCTATGCGTTGTCAATGTCCAATCGACCGGAACAGCGGAGGCGATGGCGCGGCAACCAGCTCCAATGTCATACCTCGTAACCGTGAAAAATATTCATAAACAATTTGTTTATTGTCGAATTTAAACAGTTAATAAATAATCTAGTAGCTAGCCGTCCACAATAGAGTGCTGGTATCAACCCTGATGTATGGAAGTGAGGCATGGAACTGGCAGAGGGAGGATGTGTGATAAAACCATGTACCATATGATCATGTGAAAAATGTTGAGATTCGCAAAGATGCAAGGCTGATGTGAGCGTAATGAGTAGGATTAAGAAAGGTACTCTTAGATGGTTTGGGCATATACGGCGGATGGACGAAGAAAGGAGTATAAGGAGAATATATGATGCGAATGAAAGAAGAAGTCGGGGATGCCCGAGGAAGACATGGCACGATCAAGTGAACCAGGAGAATAACAGGAGAGTATGTATGAGACGTTTTATGAATGTGAATGAAGCGAGAAGTGTATGCCAATATCGAGTTATTTGGCGGTCCGTCCTCTCTGCCTACCACTGCGGGGAAACTTCGTGATGGTTGGTTAGTTAGTTAGTAACTGGATCTGAATAGCAATATCTTCGTTGGCTTCATTTCATCCCTGTCCCTGCCCTCTTAACCTTACAAGGTGCATACCTACCAGAATCAGGAATGCCATAGTCTCACTGTCTCCAGAAAATTTGAATGCTTAAGCGGTATAATTTTTACAAAACCTACTCACATTCTCGACCGGTTCGCACAGTAAGCTAAGATGGCCGCCGCTCTGTGGGCACGGCCCGAAACTAATTAAATATCTGATGTCTACGTATCCTCGTACATAGATAACTGTTCGCCTTCTACCACATTCGTGCATCGTTTGTATATAATGGTGGCGGTAGGTTAAATTGGTTAAAACGCAGTGGCGTGCCGTGATATGTTATTTATTTTTATTAAAACGTATACAAAACATTATGCATTCCATTCCCAAGAGTTAAGAAACTCATTGTGGGATCACATGCAGAACCTGCACTACACTTCTTACAAACAGACACACATAATATTTAAAATACATAATTTCAATTCACAATACATTAACAATATTTACAACACATAACTGGTACATTATAATATAAGTGTACAGGTACATTATATAGTTATACTTATTACAGAGACACATCACACCATTAATACTTAAGGTATTCTTTCAAATAATAGAGTTTAAGCAACTTACTTTGAGACCTTTCACATTGGATTGCATTTTTAATATCGTTGGGTATTGTATTGTGTGTAAGCTATATATTCTAAAGATTTTAGTCCATATTTTGTTGAGTGTATTTTGGTATATGTAGTTTGGTGTGTTGTGTTGGTGTACGTCGTGATTGTAATTGAGTGTGGTGTTAGTATGTGGCGAGTGTTGAATTACATGCAAGATAGTACTTGTAATTTCGCAGGTGGGAATGGTGTTAAAGGGAAGTATTTGGGAGTTTCTGCAGATGTCTTTGACGACTTTGTCCGATGGCAAACTAAACATATTTCGTAGGGCTCTATCTTGAATGACTTGGATCTCTGAAAACATTTTTTTGGTAGCAAATCCCCAAATCCTGGAAAGGTATATTAAATGTGAGTGAATCATAGCGTGGTAGATCGATCTTAATAGGGAGGTGGGAAGTAACCAGGGGGGTCTATATAAAACATGTTTAAAATGATGGTTCCACGTGAGTTGGGAGGCGATAAATAGACCAAGATATTTTGTAACATCAGCCTTTTCAAGGCGGTTTTTACCAAGACTTTTGTTCAGAGAGTTTAAGAATCTTATTTATCAAAACTATTGTTTAGCGTTAGGGCGTAATTTTAAATGTCGTTCCAGCAAACAACCGCTTTCAGTACTATTTATTTTAGGTTTCTTCTTATTTATCTATTATATTGTACACTCCCTTTAGGGGCTTTTACGTATTTGGTTGACGAATGAGAAAGAAATAAAAGAGAGATGGATGAAATACTTTGAAGAGGTCTTCGAAAGCAATCCGAGTGATAGAGATTCCAGTGGTGAGTCAGGTATGAATGACGATGGGGTGAATGTTCCCAAAATTAGAATGGATGAAATTAAAAGATCAATTAGATGTATGAAGAATGGTAAGGCTGTTGGTTTCGACAATATTGCTGCTGAATGCTTTAAAGGAAATAGCCGTATAATTCTCACATGGTTATGCAAACTTTTTAACCACTGTCTAGAGGAGGGTTACACCCCATTAGATTGGAGAAGGGCTGTGATCATGCCTCTATACAAAGGTAAGGGGTCACGCATGGAATGTGGAAATCACAGGGCTATTAGCCTGCTAAGTTCAGTTGGTAAGCTGTATGGTAGGATATTGATTGAAGGGGTACAAATGAAAACAAAGGATAAAATATGGGATGTGCAAGGCGCATTTATGAGTGGAAGGGGGTGCATGGATCAGATTTTCTCGTTGCGTATGCTCACAGAGAAGTTTCTGGCAAAAAAAACAGAAACTTTTCTGTGCTTTTGTAGATCTACAAAAAGCATACGACAGAGTTGACAGGAAAAAGTTATGGAAGCTGTTGTCTAAGTATGGTGTGAATACAAATCTTATACAGGCAATCGCATCGCTGTACGAAGGAAGCGTTGCATGTGTTAGGGCAAACAGTGATTTTACGGGGTGGTTTGACATCACAAAAGGTGTTAAGCAAGGCTGCGTAATGTCACCGTGGTTATTCAATCTACATGGATAATTGTATGCAAGAATTGAAAGAGGTGGGATTGGGCGCGAAAATGAGTAATCTGAAAGTATGTTGCCTGTTGTATGCGGATGATGCGGTGCTGATTGCTAACAGTATGGAAGATCTACAGTCCCTCGTATCTAGGATGAACGAAGTATGTATGAAGAATGAGCTAATGATGAATGTAAATAAGTCCAAAGTCATGGTGTTTGAAAGAGAGTACGAAAACAGTATGCAATATAGTTGTGAATGATGAATACTTGGAGCAGGTCGATGAGTTTGTGTATTTGGGAAGTATGTTTGAGAGATGGAAAGACTGATAGGGATATTGAAAGAAGGGAATGCAGGAAACTCCATTAACGGAGGACTGAACGATTGGCGCAAACAAAAGTTGTCCAAAGAAGCGAAGCTAGCAGTCCACAATGGAGTGCTGATACCAACCTTGATGTATGGCAGTGGGCATGGAACTGGCAGAGGAAGGATGAAAGTACTGAATGCTGTAGAAATGAGATCTCTGAGACGATGTGTGGTAAAACCATGTATGATCGTGTGAGATTCGTAAAGAATGCAAGGCTGATGTAAGCGTAGTGAGCAAGATTAAGAAAGGGACGCTTAGATGGTTTGGGCATGTGGAGCGAATGAACGAAGAAAGGAGTGTAAGGAGAATATATGAAATGTGAAGAAGAAGCCGGGGACGTCCGAGGAAGACATGGCACGATCAAGTGAATCAAATACTTGAGTCGGGCCATGTCAGAAGTCGGAATAACAGAAGAGAATGTAGGCGTTGTATGAATGTGAATGAAGCAAGAAGTGTATGCCAAGATCGAGAGTTGTTTGGCGGTCCGTCCTCTGCCTACCCCGGGAAACGGCGTGATGGTTAGTTAGTTGATTTACAAAGTTTAAATTATAAAAGTGACACGGCTGTAATCCATATTATAGTGGTTACATCGTAGTGATCGTGAAACTGTTCTTAAGCCTCGGAAAAACTAAATTATAGATATATTACAAATATCCCTTAAAACTGGAGGATTTATTGGACTTTAAAAAAAATATTTTTAAGATAATCTCTAATCAGTCAACAGGTTTTTAAAATGTATTTATATGAAATTCCCTCGATAGAAAAAACATCGCAAAAGTACGCTCCGAAAATTAAAAAAGCGGGTTTATTCTGTATAAAATGTATTTATATGAAATTCCCTCGATAGAAAAAACATCGCAAAGTACGCTCCGAAAATTAAAAAAAGCGGGTTTATTCTGTTATAAATGTATTTATATGAAATTCCCTCGATAGAAAAAACATCGCAAAGTACGCTCCGAAAATTAAAAAAAGCGGGTTTATTCTGTTATAAATGTATTTATATGAAATTCCCTTGATAGAAAAAACATCGCAAAGTACGCTCCGAAAATTAAAAAAAGCGGGTTTATTCTGTTATAAATGTATTTATATGAAATTCCCTCGATAGAAAAAACATCGCAAAGTACGCTCCGAAAATTAAAAAAAGCGGGTTTATTCTGTTATAAATGTATTTATATGAAATTCCCTCGATAGAAAAAACATCGCAAAGTATGCTCCGAAAATTAAAAAAAAACGGGTTTATTCTGTTATTTAACGTGTTATAGGTTTGAAAAAATTCATAGTTAGTCTTTAAATGATACTCAACACATTCGTCTTGAGATTTTTGATCTATCTTAAATATGTCGTGTTTTATTAATATTTTTAGAATTGTCACTTACTCCCATTTATTCTAAACGCTCTTCATATTGGCGCGCTCTTTCTATCTTTCGAATGATCATATCTGCCTTTCAACAGCGGTCAGTCGGGATGATCAGAGCCCATACTAGACAGACCTCTTGCATAAATCTAAATTTTCGAGAGATTAATGCGGGGTGTTAACATATTTTCGTAAAAAAAAAAAAATTGAAGTCAATCTCATTATTTTTTTAAAAAATCCATTGAATATATGAACCGCACGCCTCTGTCTACCATCGTTAGGTCCATCGGTCGACATCTGCGGGCGGTCGCGTTAGCTACATAGATTTTTTAATGGGATTTCAACGCTAAAGACCAAACCTTGGTACATAAAAATATATATTTCATCCCTTAGGCTGTATTTTTTTTATATCAGGGAGGAAATTGCAGGGTTATGTAGTCTACAGAGTCTGTGTTCTTTGAATCCTCTAAGAAATAGACATGACAAACAAATTATGTTTATAATTTCTTCAAACTTTATGGCGTCATCTATATGTAAATCAATGTAAGTTTGTTTGTTTGTCCTTTTTGTTCTCGAAAATTACTCTACCGGTTTCGCTGAAAATAGCACGGTTTGTTCTTATTAGTACCGGGAAGGTTTAGAGAGTAGTTTGAATGATATGCAATATGTAAAACTGTTGCTATAACGTTTTAAAGAGTATGGAAATCATTGAACCCGCCGTGTTTTATTTAGGTTACCCTATAGATATCACTCTGGTTAGCCACAGATTGCGTATTCAAAAGATTTTTTTCGGCAGAATATTTTCAAAATGGAAAACACGAGTAGGTACCTACTTAAGAACTTTATGATTTAGATATATTTTGAAAAAATAAACGTTTGCAATGAAATAAAATATTCAAATGGATGTTTCTTCATTTGGAGATGTTACTTTCGCTGTTAAATTAATTATGGCACCCTAATGACAAGCAAGAATTCACTACTTCGTAACTTTATGTAAACCCGAGCAAGGCCGGGTACGCATCAGCTAGTTATTAGTAAATTAATTGAAATTTACTGTATTCACCACTGAAAGTGTTAATAGTCAATTAAATATAATTAATAATCCTTTATATTTATTTGTATCTCTTGAATTTATTTTCGTATTAATATTAAAAATAAATAAAATAAAAATGATAATTTCTTCAAACGATTGGTATTCACTTTGTGGCGTCATTATTAATAAATTAATTAAAAATTACTTTGTCTTCACCACTTTAATATCTACACGTCAAACAACACATTCGACCGGTCAGTGGCTGAGTTGGCATCGCGTTTGGGTCTCACGCAGACGTCGTGAGTTCAATTCCTCGGCTGGCTAAGTCCTCCATTACGACACAAGCAACATCTTCCGCTTACTGTGATGGTAGTAGGAGATTTTCAAATATTGTCAGGTTATTCGTAACCAGGGAATATTTGTCTTTAAAAAAAAATAATTGCTTTTAAATATTGTGGTGGATTGTTTGTTTGGATGGTGTACACACGGAATATGAAATAGAATAAATTGTTATTGCAGGTTTTTATTTTTTTTATGTGTGTACCGCACAAGAGCCCCAACTGCTCCAAACCGTTTGGAGCGAGTGAGACTGTGGCATTCCCAATTGGGGTGTGTTGGTGTGAGGAAGGAGGTGGGGAATTACCAGGATATTGAGATCTAGTCACCAAAGTAGGGTTTAACGGTCACGGCATTCTTTCTAATATTTTTTTAGAATTCTTATTAATCTTATTGCATTATCGTGTTCCTCTAGTAATATTTTAATATAATTACGAAATCTTACTTAATTTTTTTTATCAAACTTAAAATATACTTGACCAAATTCATAATCTTTATATAAAACCATGTACAATGTGACCTTGGAACGGGGTACCCCAGTAAGGTTAAATTTTTTTGCAAATTTTTTGTTAAACTTTAAGAAATAAATAAATAAACACGGCTAAAGCCATTTCAAACAACGCTTCGATTCTAAAGATAGATTCCCATATCTTAACAAACGGACTGCAATCTTTTCAACGCGCGCCCAACATTTGCACACGGTTGACATTTGTCACACGAGAATGTGTCGCTTCTATAGAATGATTTGCCGGCCTCAGAGGTTCACTCCTTTCTATCCTCTAAAAGACCCTCCACACAGCATCCTCAAAGAAGACCTAGGCCTTGAGGGAAATTATTTCTCCTATGCGGAGCAACTGCAAAAAAAACAAACAACCCTTAGCACCAGTTGTGCCGAACGTCTTCTTGTTGATGTTTCTGGACTGTCCTGCACACTATCCACAACACGTTGGATATTTTCTTCCGTGTGGACCGTACGTGGTCTTCCGGTACATGGAAGGTGTCTTACTGTACCATGTTGTCGAAAATTTGCAACCAGGCGGTTTATTGTTGCTGCTGAAGATCCAGTACGCACATTAAAAAAATCGACGATAAGCACTCTGCGTCAAAACAATTGACCGTTGATTTTCAGAATAAAATTCCACAATTGTTGATCGCTGTTCTGTTGTGTAGTGTTCCATTTCAAATTCCCGAAGATTTATTCACAAAATTCTGAAAAAATATATATATATAAATAAATTTAAAAAGTTATTAAACATTCAAACCATTACGGTAGTTTTACGCCACCCTGTACGAAAAGTTACTTTAGTAAATTGTTTATATCCAAATGTTTGTCCCTTTTCTTTTCCTCGGTCAGTGTTTTTAATCCAGTTAAGATGTTTTCCCAAGGAGCACAAATAATGTAACATAAATTCAGACAAGTAAATCAAACCACGAGATGGCAATTGTAATAACTAACTAAATGACGAACCATCACGCCGTTTCCCCGCAGGGGTAGGCACAGTGGACGGACCGCCAAACAACTCGATCTTGGCATGCATTCTTTCATACATTCTCTTCTGTTATTCTGACTTCTGACCCGACTCAAGTATTTAATTTACTTGATCGTGACATGTCTTCCTCGGACGTCCCCGGCTTCTTCTTCCATTCACATTCGCGTCATATATTCTCCTTACACTCCTCTCTTCATTCATTCGCTCTACATGCCCAAACCATCTGAGCGTCCCTTAATCTTGTTCACTACGCCTACATCAGCCTTGCATTCTTTACGAATCTCAACATTTTTCCCACGATCATACATGGTTTTACACCCATTCGTCTCAGAGATCTCATTTCTACAGCAATAATAAAAATAATAATACATTGATCGCTGATTTGTTTGCGATAATCAAAATTTACTAGATGCAAATATAATCTCATTATCGGTTCGGTTCCCTTTCCCCACGTTGCGGCGGCCAAAAGGCTCTCGTCACGATCGCGGCGACCTTCGTTGAAAAGTCCAGATATTTTTCTTTGTGTCTGTTGGGTGGGTACCATAACGTCTGTCAGCATGACGCTTTGAAATTCCGCCGGTCTCCGCCGGTTCAATTTCTTCAAATCATGGCTCGAGCAGGTTTGCCCGTAATGCTTTCCGACAGAACTTTGATTAATAAATGTCATCGGTTTCTTTTGGTTGGAAATTGTCTCCTGCCCGGGTTTTATGCAGTTTCGGATGCATTAACGGATGGCAGATGAAAGACAAAAGTAAGATAGGAGCTCCCTCGTGCGTGGGGTGAGCGCAGTATGTATGAAGATTGAGCTAATGATGAATGTAAGTAAGTCTAAAGTCTTAGCGTTTGAAAGAGAGAGTACGAAAACAGTGTGCAATATAGTTGTGAATTATGAATACTTGGAGCAGGTCGATGATTTTGTGTATTATTTTTGTATTTCTTTTATGTTACATAATATTTAATTTAAGGGTATTCTTGGTCATGTATACCTTATCAGAAAAGAAAAATTCTTAATAACAATAATAATGAGAGTAAATTTTTATAGCTCCGTTTTGTGAAGGTTCACCTCAAGTGCGATTTACACTAACTAACCTGACCTAATTTAATTATAAAATAACACATGCACAATTTAGAATAAACTAGGGGTATAAATAATCAAGCAAGAAAATGTACATGAAATAACCTATCCTAATATAATTAGAAAATTACGTATATATTACATGCTTGCAAATTAAATACACAATTTAAAATATTCACGAAGCGAACTTACTTAGATGAACATTTTAATTTAAATTATAATATAGCAATTAGGAAGCTAACGGTGTAAATAATCAGATATAAAGTAGGTACAAATAACAACAGATTAATATAATATTATATGCCATTATATACATGGTTTTTCACTGAATACTAAGGGAATTAAATAACAAGGGGATAAAACCGCCACTAAATGAGGATCAAAGGAAAAAATGACTTGAAATTCTATTTCTACGTACACGAATTGTGTCTGATAGGTGAACCACGATTCTTCCTTTGGTAGGTACATAATATTTCACATAAAATATGTACGTATGTAAGTTTTTTTTAAAGAGTAGTTTAATTTTATGCACAGAGTAATTTTATATGTATTATAAAATTTATGTATGTATGTATGCGTGCGTTTTGCGGAGCGGTGAGGGGTTTCACGTGGTCTGCCGGCACTGATGGACGTATCATGCATTCTATGCGTGGCCTGTGTTTTTTCGTCGTTTTCAGCACTTATTTTCAACTTGTTTCAAATGTCAACTATTCGTTTTTATCCAATTTAAAAATTATAAATGTGTACCCTGTACACTGAGTGTACAGCACCGGAGATCGAGGCATTTTCTAGCATCGTGAGGGAAGGGCTAATGTGGGATTGAACGCGGTTGATGCTAATAATAAAAAGTCCAAAGAGGCTATACTAGCAGTTCACAATGGAGTGCTGATACCAATCCTGATATTTAGCGAGACATGAAACTGACAGAGGAATAACGACTGCATTTATTTTATGCGAATACCGCACAAGAGTCCCAACCGTCCGGAGCCAATAGAACTATTATAATAAGGTTGTCTCCCATACGATTTTTTTTTAATATTTCCAAGGCGAAGTTATTACTTTACTCGCGAAAAACTTTTCACAATTCGAATGGCAGTATTTCACCAGGGCGATACTGAGAGTACCTATCAACACCTGCGAAATTTATTTTTAAGCGTCGGTCGCTTATTAAAATATTTGTAAATTGTCACAAGTCACGACTATGGTAGAAATGCGACCAGACGAGTTGCATACAAAAGACATCAACGCGTTCAGGTTTCGATCGTGAAAGAAACCCGGTTTAATCAATAATTTTGATCATACCAATACACTATGGCCTACAGAACTAGGTGACAGGCAATTAAAACATCGACATATCACGGTTGGGTAGATACTTGTTTAATTTATTAGGAACTAGGCGAAGTGTCCGGCGTTGCCCGGGATTATGAATGTTTTAAACTTAAGTTTTGTTGTTGTCACGTGTTACCCCTAATAAGCCCTACGGTAGCAATAGGCAGCTCGCTCACTGGGTAGAGAAGATTATCTCCACATTTATACACCTCTAACCACAGTTGCACAGGAAGAGGGAGAAATGTTCCCTGGCACTGTACACTAGAATTTTACAATACGATATATATACAAGTTGCCAGTGGTTTTCCTCTTATTCTGAACTCGCAAAATTTCATCAAAAGCGCCATAATTCTGCTTTAAGAGGTGGGAAAGGGGAAGGGGGGTAGTTTTTCTGAATCTAATGTAGACAGTGACCTTCCCCTTGTTTCGAAAGTCAAGTGTGCAAAATTTCATCAAGCTCGGATTAAAACTAGATTTGTATATAAAACAAACAAACACACACGAGATATTCTTGTTCCGAATATTTTGTAATATAATAATCTGAGTATTTGGTTTGACTATTTTTAATTCACTCAATACACCGTGGACGGCAGTGAACTACGCTGGTGCCAAAATATGTGTCACGTGACCTTTGCATCCAGCCGTCGAAATGGTACTTAGGGCAAGTCTATTAATTTTGACGTCTGCGGACTGAACCCTAGAATTCGTAATATTTTTACGCACGGAATTCGGTCACTGATGCGGAGGGCCGTTGGACGGCAAGTTTATTTGCCGTAATAAATTAATAACATTCTTAATTATATTTACGGATTATAATAATATTTATGTAGAAAGTATAGATCGGTACTAATACTAAATATCAAATAACACAAAACTAATTGCTACGTGGCTTGTATTTACATTATTATGTTATTGGTTTAATCCACTGAAGAAATAATCTGTAGAAGTGAACAGTTGGTGGTTCTCTCGCTGGGAGTTCAGTTGGAGATTTAAAAAAGGAAGAAAACAATTTTCTGATCGATCGTAATAATAATAATAATAATAATAATACGCTCAATTTTTCTAAAGGCCGTTCTTCCCAACTTTTCGAATGATCGATCTGAGGCACCGATCGGTCAAGTGTTCGCTCTGTTTGCCTGTTTCCGAGCATTTTTAATCCTAAATTGTCTATGGAGGTGCCCGTCCACATTCGTAGACTATAAAATAGTGCCCGCCCACTTTCGTAGATGTACATCTGACATTTGACGTTACTCTTTTGTGAAAAAACAAGTCAAAACGTAGCTAATATATAATAAGTAAAACAAGTTTGGTTCTTTTCAGTTTTATTTAAAACATACAAAAAACATGTTTTGACATTCGAAAACGGAAATAAATCTTTGTCGTTCAATATTTGGATCGCAATAAATAGATCGCGAACCAATAATGACGTTTCACTGATATTTGTTCACCCTGTTGACACTTTTTTAGTCATAGAAATTGCCCTTGTTTTCTGTGATAATTTACACGATAATGAAACGTGTTTATTGTGTGATACAACACGTTACTATTTAAAAAATCAGAACATAATAATAATAATAGTTGATGATTTGTATAGCGCCGTTTTTGTAAAAAATCACCTCAAGGATAACCTGATATTGAATGACATTTGACATTTCGGTGCCAACTGTTCACCCCGTTAACACTTTTTATAACTAGTCCTCTGTTGAGGGGAACTTAATCCACAAAAATTGGTATCCTAAAGTGATCGTAAATTTGATCGAGAGTTTCGTTGGGAAGAACGTATTTGTTAATTTGAACAGTGTTGAGACAAGCTGGGTTTGGCTTAACAGTGAGCCGGGTTTGGGTAGAACGGCCGCAAGTGACTAGAATCACCTCAAGGGCGCTTTGCATCTTGCTTGTTAACATCTGTAGCCCCTTTTAAATAGATATCTTTTAGATTCATCTTAAATACATCGAAATTCCTTTCTGACCTAACACCAAATATGTGTTAGGTCAGAAAGAATGTGGACCCAGTACGTTGAAAGCTCTGTCCCCAAATGTAACGACATTCGCACGAAAAGTATCGGATTGTATGAATTTCTTAGAACAGAATATTCCGTGGACGCTGAATTCAAAACGCACGTATGGGTTTCATTTCGGACTCGCTCTCGAGTAGTATTAATACAGTCGCGTGGATTTTATTGCGCGGAATTTGTTGAATAGCGTGCTTGAAGTGTGATAGAATTGTGTTTTTTTTATGAGTTCACTTAAAGAAAACCGCCACTGTAAGTGAAATCTGTATTTTTTATTTATAGAAGCATTTTTCCTCATTTTTTTAAATTTTCTGAGATAGGCCACGAACCGCCACCGGTTTTAGAAAGAATTTAATATTGATTTTATCAGAATCGATTGGAAATCGAGCTAACTTTGAACACACGGACACGCCCACACCACACTTCTCTCAGTTTATCTCTTCGCCGGTAATTAAACTTGCCTCCTATAGGTACTTACCCGGATTCAATCTGTGGGTAATTACAGTTTCTAGTGGATTAATTGAAATTATATGTTATATAGAGATACAATATATATTGGCGTTGTATTCGTGTCAGATCTCTCTCGGTTGATTGGCTGCCTGGATGTAATTATTATTACTGTGTTATGTACCCTACACCTATAGCGGAAATATGGTACAGGATGGCGCAAATGTGACAAGAATTATTTATCTGTATAGATATTTAGTTTTAGCCCCACAATAGCAATATGCAGCCCGCTCACTGGGTAGAGAAGATTATCTCCACATTTATGCACCTCTAACCACAGTTGATACAGGAAGAGGGAGAGATGTTCCATGGCACTGAACACATTTTTTTTACAATACTATATGTGGATATTTACTACAAAAAATATGACATAATTCATGTTATATATATTAAAAAAAAAAATTAACCTTATTTTCCACACACCATAAGTTGTGGTCAGTAGCTCGTGGTTATAGGGTGAGTATTTACATACTCGTATATAATAAAAATAAAAATGAAGCATAGTAAACAACATTAACGGCCGATCTTTCCAACCCTACTGATCAACTGTTGATCCGAAAATTTGCCTCAACACTGTTTAAATGCACAAATTCGCTCTTCCCAACGAAATTCTCGATCAAATTAGGATATGGATTTTTGTGGATTAAGTTCCCCTCAACCGAGGACTAGTTATAAAAAGTGTCAACAGGGTGAACAGGTGACACCGAAATATCAAATATCATTGTTAGTTTGCGATCTATTTTACGCGAATCAAATATTGAATGACAAAGATTTATTTCCATTTTCGAATGTCAAAACGTGCTTTTGTATATTTTAAATTAAATTGAAGAAAACCTAACTTATTTTACTCATTATATGCTACCTTTTGTCTTGCCTTTTCACGCACGAGAAACGTCAAATGTCAAATGTGCGAAACCAACAAGGTGCTTTCTCGGCATTAGCAAAAGTCAAACACTTTATGTTCAACATATTTTCAAATCACCCGTTTGTAAAGTATAAGATTTTGATTTATGTATTAGTTTTTAAAACAAATGATATGAAATCATAATAAATACAATATTAACTCATCCATGTTAATTTTACATTGAAAGTTTTTACTTTGATGTCACTTTATTGTCTTAAAATTAGGCAGGTACTATTTTATTGTATATGAAAGTGGGCGGGCACTATTTTATTGCCTATGAAAGTGGGCGGGCACCTCCATGTACAATTTAGAATTTAAAGTGCTTGGAAACAGGCAAACAGACCGAATGCCTCAGATTGATCTTTCGAAAAGTTGGGAAGAACGGCCGTAAATGACTTACTAAATAACTACAGAAGTAATTCAACAAATCGACTCCTCGGAATAACTGTGCTCCATCTGACATGACAGGGTTATGTGATAATAAACTTTAAAGTCGCTCTCTTTAAAGCACATAATCGCATGATATTCCTGTGTCAGATGGAACCTTATTATTCCGAGGTGTCGAAATATACTTTTAGAATTTATTTATTTATTTTTTTATTATAAAATAATTTTTACAATAACAAAAGAATAGTAGCTAGCTATGCAAAGCTGCCATGTGGCAGCTTGTCTGCAGGATCTACTATTTAAAAAATAAAATAATAAAGGTATAATGTAAAAACTCATATAACTGTTTTTCTCTCGTTCTGTTGTTCAATATCAGGTTATGTTCTGATTTTGTAAATAGTAACATTTTGTATCGCACATAAACACGTTCCATTATTGTGTAAATTATCACTGAAAACAAGGGCAACAATCATTATTATTAAATAATTTATTCTAAAATGTAAATACGTTAGTTGTAAGTCTCTATTCCTAAACCACATATGTTAACCATTCTACAATATTGTTTAAAAAACTCACCTGTTCCTAAACATGTAACTCACTAATTATTAGTCTGAATTAGGTAGTTTCTAGTTATAAATCTTAGCTGTAAGCCATTAGTAATTAATCTAATATGTAAATTATTACATATAAGTCTAATTGATGAGGTATAGGTTAGATAAATTATGTTGTATAGCGCCATTGGGGTGATTTTCTCAAGAAAACGGCGCTATAGATATAATCCATTTTTTATCATTTTTATTATTATTAACTGCACAAGTTTCAGAGCCATTGCAACAGGTAAAAGTTACAAGAAATCTCATGTGCCTAGGTAGGTAGGTGAATATAGTTTTATCGCGGTGTTGCCAGGTACGAACATAAATAATAATTATTAAATACCCCCCGCGGGCATCACTATCTATGTTGGCCACTGGCAATACCAACAATAGCTGGGAAATATATTATGTACTATCTTCCGTCATATCTAGACCGGGGGTTTACAAACTTGTAATAATAATAATGATAATCGCTTTACATCGTGTTAAATTTCGAAGCCCCTTTTAAATAGATGTGTTTTAAGATTTTTCTTAAAGGTTTCGAAATTGCTTTCTGATCTCAAACCGAATGGAAGGTCATTCCAAGAATGTAGACCCAGTACATTGAAAGCTCTGTCCCCAAATGTAGCGACATTTGTACCAAAGGGTTCAACCAGTCTGTTGGACGCATCAGACTTGGCCGACCCGCATACTAGACGAGCTGCTGTGTTGAACACTCCTTGCAGTCTGTTCAAATGTACATTAGGCAGACCAGCATACAGACTATTGCAGTAGTCCAGTCTGGAGACTACTACAGCATTTACCAGTCTTAGTAGAAAAAAATACACTAGACTTTACCATAGTACCAAGTTGAGTATTCATTCACCAAGAAAACAAACTGATTTTAAATGAATAGTATCAACTCCAGAGTTTTATTGGACTATTGTCAATTAAATACTGTCTTCTGGTGATGCAATCCACATAAATTCAGCTAAGCGTATTTGTATACATCCAGTTTGACACCTCATTAATACAGTGTACAACATATGACCTACAATCATCCACTTCGCAAGGATCACACATTTAATCATTTGTGACAATTTAGTTCTCGTGAAGAAATGAATGGTTCCAGGTCACCGGTGTACAATATAAATAGAAGAGGCCCTGGTACAGATCCCTGCGGCACACCCCAACAAAAAGAAAATTTGAAAGATCTCTTACCCCCACAAGCCACTGTCTGATGACTGATATTTAAATAAAAAATGAAATGGCGATGTACAATGTCATGCAGCGAATGTGTGACACGTGATTGGCTGTCTCGATCTAATGTTTAAAAGGTCGTTATATCGTTTGGCGACATTGGTTCCCATTCGATTCTACATAAAGGAACTTCTGATTTGTGAATTTATGTATATTACTGTACTTTGTTGTTGTCAGTGCCTTTTAAGGTGATTTACCCTGTCTTATATATATATTTTTCTTTTTCTCAGGGGAGTATGTTCTGTCAGCTGAGCTACCCGGCTCCGAGAGGCTTAACAACCTGCTAGAGGAAGCTCTACAGCTAGTTGGCATCGACGATACGCCCCAACTCGAGGTTTGTCCATAATTTATTGTTTGTTATAAATATTATTTACTAGCTGGAAGTATCCAGCGTCGCCCGCGGTTATGAATGGTTTGGAGTAAAGTTTTGAGGTTGTGCGGTGTTAATCCTACGCCTGCCCCTTCCCTTCCCCAATAATTTTCCTCTTTATTTGAACGTCAAGTGTGCAAAATTTCGTCAAGAAGTAGCAAAATTCTCCTTCATGGGGTGGGAAAGGGGATTGGGTGGTTTTCCTAATCTCGAGTAGACAGTGATCTTTTTTTTGTTTTGAGCGATGGAGCTCCAATAAAAAACCGATAAACCCGTTGATTATGTGCAAAGAAGGGGTATATGTCTGATTGGCAAGACGCTGTCAACAGACCGGTTCCCATCCCTGATGCACAAACACAATGTTGGGTCTGTTCTACGGGAGTTTCAATGGATCGCGCTCGAAGAAACTACCAGCATTGATCCCCAGTGCACCGGTGCACGTACGCGAAACTCGACGGACACGAGCGGAAGACCCGTTCACAGTAGATGTCGGCTTCAAGAGAACGGGTCGATTCTCCGACTCATTTTTGTTTAAGACGTGTGGGACGAGCTACCGCCATCCGTTTTTCGGACCTCATCAAAACCCTTATTAAAAATCCCTTCCTATAGCCCCCACCTTGTCCCACCCCTGCGCGCCCAGCCGGGTGGTCATATAGATCCTCTGTCTTTACACCGTACAGCCAGAGGCCCCTTTTGAGGTATAACATAAAAAATATAACGTGTAAGAGAGACAGAGCGTTGTATTTGCTGTATTTTAATCAGTACTCTCGGGACTAGAACCAAAAGGCACTAAGTCAGAGGCACATTTGTTCCGTTTGGTCTTGGGAGCTATCAAAAATGTATAAATACGTATTTTTTACCAATGCTCCATCTTGTTTCTAAATACAGACAATCTATCATTACCACTATGGTTAGCAAATTGCATCCATCAGTTCATCGATCTGTAATGCTGAATTAGTATATGCACAATGAATTTGACCAGTGAACGTGATGCCGCATACTTGCTATTAATTGCAGACAGATAACATTATACAGGACATACTTAGGTGGCCGGTCACGGAGGTTAACATTGTTTATTAGCGAAATGTATATACAGTTTTGCAGTGTTATTGGAGACAATGGAGTGCTGGTACCAACCCTGACGACGTAGAGCGCCTGTGAGGCGTATTTTTATTTATTTTTTACATGAATACCGCACAAGACTCTCAACTGCTCCCAACCGTCTGGAGCCAGTGAGACTATAGTAGGCTGAGCTGAAGGTATTGGGAAGGGGAAGAGGAAGGTGAAGAAATACCTGGCTATTCAGATCTGGTCAACAAACACGGCTAAAAGCCATTTTAAGCAACGTTTCAATTCTGAATGGTGGTCTTTCACCAGGGCGATACTAAGAGTATCTTCCAGTCTGGAACGTGCCCAAATATATAGTATATATTATTTTTAATGAATTAATTGTGAAACAGCACAAATGAATGAAATAAAATTAACTTGCACACGCCGGGATTTGAACCCGCGACCTTCGGATTCGTAGTCGAGAGCCTTACCCCTCGAGCATGGAGGCCGTCATATTACCATACGTCAGAGTACGTGCGGTAACCGCGATATTTAGTCTCAGAGTTGTTGCTACAATGCAAAATCCTTCCAGGACGTGAAGCCCGGCGAGCAGCAGACCGACAGGGAGACTTCAGTCGAGGACGACGAGGCGGGCGCCATGTTGGCGGGGAGGTACGCGCCCTCCGGGGCCGCGCACGCGCACCATCACCACCTCGCGCAGCACCATCACAGCCAGCATCATCACCACCAGCAGCTGGCTGCAGCCTACCATCACCAGGTGAGGACAATTGATAAAATACAAAAATATTATTAAATTTTCAGAATGTTGATGAAATTCCTGTCCCATCGTCCGCTGTTTGTTACGAAATATTTGTTTAGGATAAAGTTGACAAAAATGCTTACGCGTATTCGCTACTGTGTTAGCGAAGCTAGCAGCCCACAATGGAGTGCTGATACCTGATGTGTGACAGTGAGCCATGAATTGGCAGAGGAAGGATGAAAGTAAACTTAATGCCGTAGAAATGAGATCTCTGAGGCGAATGTGTGGTAAAACCGTGTATGA
This sequence comes from Halesus radiatus, assembly GCA_022606495.2. NCBI lineage: Eukaryota > Metazoa > Arthropoda > Insecta > Trichoptera > Limnephilidae > Halesus > Halesus radiatus. Next base: position 29,878 of record JAHDVE020003520.1, read on the forward strand.
TCGTGTGAAAAATATTGAGATTCGCAAAGAATGTAGATGTGAGTGTAACGAGTAAGATTAATAAAGGGACGCTTAGATGGTTTGGGCATGTAGAGCGAATGAACTAAGAAAGAAGTGTAAAAAGAATATATGACGCTAATGTGAATCGAAGAAGAAGCCGGGCATTCTTTATGAATCTCAACATTTTTCACACGATCATACATGGTTTTACCACACATTCGTCTCAACTCAACTCAATTCGTCGAACTCGACACACGTAAACATATTTGTAGTAAAAAATGTAGAAGGAATTTTTGTCTCCGCTGTCACTTTTTTTAATGTTTTTTTGGTCGAGTTCCTTAATGTTGATCAATATCTACTGATTTCTGTATTTTTTCAATGTATTTTCAACTGCACAGAATTTGAACTCTAATGCGGTAACCGCAAAATATTCTCAAATAACTCGTTGGCCAGTTCCCAGGAACATTGTTCAGAAACCACCTGTGAAATAAAATAATAAATAATATTGATTTTATGTGCACATTCCGCACATCTCAAGGACTCACCTGTCATCCGGAGGAGTCTGGGTTCGATTCCTTTGAAATTCACCTAAACCAACACTCGATACGAGAAACCTAAACTCGAGATAGCCCAAAGACATCAACCGGTAGAAGCGCGTCTGTATGCCTGAAAAGGCTTGATTTTTGTTATCTAAGTACTTCTTGTGAATTTGATTTTTTTTTAAATAATGTCGAAATTCTTGCGCCCTGGTAGTCGAAGGGTCTTCTATAAACTTGCGATAGTATTGTTCTTTCAAATCCGTATAGATCTCACTTCTTGAACTTGTCTGCTCAGCGCCTAAATTCAAGCGTTTTTTGATCATTTCTTTCCTAAGTAAGTTTGTATTTTTTTAATGATTACGTACTATATTCACATAAGTAGCAACATTTGCGCGCATGCGCACTGTGCGTGAAGAACGATAATCGGCCACTGATCCCGTGCACGTTGAATTATCATTACCGACTATTGTAGATTTCTACAGAAGAATGTCGACTGCTCCAAGGAAGACAGCAGTAACTCCATAAATTAAGTTTTCGACTTGTTTCCATTTTGGGAATTATAAATTAAACTTTATTTCATTTTTATGTTGACGAATACATTTTTATGTTCACGAATACATTTTTATGTTGACGAATACATTTTTTATAACGATTTTGAATGTGCCATCTTTGACTTGCCGCTAAAATGACAAGTTCGTTTTTGTTCCTTAACCCTTACCACTCCATTATTTTTTTAATATTTGTTGTCAGCCAACTCTAATTTAAATAATGTCTAAATATTAATTTATTGATAGGCAGTTACAAAACGCTTATTTTATAGTAAAACAAAATCGGAAAACAGTCAAAATCTTATTAAAACGTGAATTTAAATGTTTTTATCGAATAATCACAAGAAACAACGTCACGTGTCATGTTTTGGGCGCGAAAATACACCGCGCGCGCACGCCTTATCTTGTCGGCCGCCTGCCTACAACTGAGTTATAGCGTACAAATAGTGATGTCGGCTGGCACCCGACAAAGGGGTGGTAAGGGTTAATAAGACGTTATTGACGTCACGTCGACTGACGCCGGTGACAGCCGTTTCACCAGCCAGTGGCGTTATGTACATCATAATGTCGTAGTAGTCAGTTGGAACCGTTTCGGAATGTGCGGTTTTAGATCGTTTTTAAAATCAATAATTGCGAATGAGTTAAATTGAGCTAAAATAGTTTGAATTAAATCCAATATATAAAACTGATGCTATAACGTTTTAAAATTTTAGCCCGTAGGTATACCACTCTGGTCAGGCACAGATTACATATTCAAAGGAAGGTTTGTTTGGGTAGAATATTTTCAAAATGGAAAACACAAGTAGGTACCTACTTTATTATTTAGATGTGTTTTGAAAAAAATAAACGTTTGGAATGAAATACAATTTTACTTTCGCTGTGAATTCAAATATGGCACTCGAACGAAAGGAAAAAATTGACAACTTCGTAACTTTATTGAATATAACACAAATATTCCCACGCAAGGCCGGCTACACAGCAGCTGGTAGCCGATAAAATTGTCAATAATAAAGTCCGTCATAGTCTCTATCTAAAGTATCTCTAACTGTCTCCATTTTGTTTTTGAAAAATGATGTTGATCAAATTTGTTTGATGCAGACCAACAAAAAGCAACAAGCAATGCTTCTTGCGATGTTTTATCGGGGAGATAATGACTTCCTTTTTTTTAAATGTTTTTGGGGAGCAATTCATTTTGGTTCAGTTGTCATTTGTAAGATCAACATGGTCGATGGTCCGTATCCGAGGAGTCTACAGCCACGGGGTCAAATTGACCCGAGAGCACCACAGCCCAAGATAAAATCATCCGCATCTCCCACCTACACGCGTAAGGCGGTCTCATCGGAAGATTGATCGTTCGATCGCCGATGTCGGTTCGTCCACAGAGACATTGGTATTTATTTACGCGGTGGTTTACCGTTTGGTATCTTTGACCGGTATCCTCAAAGACATTGCCCCGTTGTCGACCTCCGTGGTCGGGCTGTTCAGATCCACTACTGCGATTCCGAAGGTCGCGGGTTCAAATCGCGTCGTGCGCGAATTTAATTTGATTTAATTAATGTTTTATTTCACATCGATGTATTTTAAATGTGGTATATTCTTCTTGATTTTTAATTTTTCGCAAAAACGAGAAACCAGATAAAATTATCTTTCATCATTGCCAGTGATAAATAATAATATTTTAATATGAAACTTAGAACGGTTTTATCGAACACCTGTTTCCAAAACACATTTATTTTGTTTATGGAATTTGTCAAAAAATCGTCGCTTTACTTTTGATGTCGTTCATATGATAAAAAATAGGAAATAATTTTTAAAGTTAAACTTGGAATTAACTGTTAAACCTGGAATTCTAAGGAATTGTCATTGGTAATCAGCCATTTAGCGTATGGCGTCATATTGTTATGCTTGACGTATGACCAGGGCGCTATTCCCGTTATTTTTAAGGAAGATTCCTTACGTTTTTCCTTAGGGTTAAAGCCTTCTTTAACTGCGGTTTCGGTCTCTCGGATGACAGCTGTCAGCTGAATTCAGTGAGCGACATTCATCAAAATGTCAATATTTGCGACGTTTTAACAAGAGAAAAACTCAATATTACGTATTTTACCAATTACGTTATTATTTACTTTAAACATAATTAGCTAGTAAACATTATTTAACATTATATAGATTTTTTTAATTGTTAGTTATTTTTATTGAGATTTATAACCTCATCGTAATATTTAATCATTGAAGAAAATAATATTAACATAACCTAAATGAGAGATGAAACCGGACAAAAGGACAGAAACTAAAAATATTTCAGTCGCATCTGGGACTCGAACCCAGGTCCTCCGCCTATCCGGGGCAACGCTCAACCGACTTAGCTAATGAGACAAGTTCAATTTGTGTCATCTTCATCGATATCATATCTCAAATTGAAGATTTGTGAATATTATCTTTCATTTCTAATCTAATATTGTTGGCAGCTATTTTAATGATGTTTGCAAAGTTCTTCCCGAACTCAATTGCAAACTTAAAGAGTGTTTCGGATTTACATTCAATGATATATAATTATAATTTTATGATATTTAAAAATAAAATAAAAATGTATTAAAATGAATTATAATATAATGTAATTGTTTTTAAAAGTTTTAGTTCAAAATCTTATGTCACTCGAAGATATTTCGTCAATTTGTGTTTTCAAATAATCTCTTGACAATTTATTTAGGATATTTTTACTATGTCTCGCCGGAATTCCGCAGTTAATCGAGAAGTCTTTAACCCTAAGGAAAACCGTAAGGAATCTTCCTTAAAAAGAACGGGAATGGCGCCCCGGGTGTTATCGAATTAACGAGAATTGAGAATTCTATACTTGGCTATTTCTTACGATTTTCTTCATGATTCGCGGCATCCGGTGCATATATTTGAGAAATGATTTTGAACGTACTCCCTAAAGTGTCCAAAATGCTATTAAGAAGTACCAACAATGTGATTTAAGGGATGGGAAAGGGGGATGGGGTGGTTTCTTTAAATCGATTTTAGACAGTGACCTTCCTATGTATATTTGTAGATCTGTATACAAAACAGACAAACAACGAGACGTTATTCTTTATATAAGACTAGCCGTAGTACCTGTCGTTGCCCGGAGTCATGAATGGTTTTCAGTAAAGTTTTGAGATTGTCAAACGTTACCCCTACCCCTATCACTACCACTACCACTACACTACCCCTACCCTTACCCCTACCCTTTCACCTACCCCTACCCCTTATTCTACCCCTACCTCTTCTCCCACCTACCCCTACCCCGTAATTTTCCTCTTATTTTGATCATTAATGCGCCAATTTTCAAAAAGTACCAAAATTCTGCATCCAGGGGGGCGGGGAAGGCGGTGGTTTTTCAAAATCTCATATAGACAGTACCCTTCCTTTGAAGGTCAAGTGTGCAAAATTTCATCACGCTCGGAATAAAACTAGATTTGTATACGAAACAAACAAACACCACCCACTCGGGACATTATTCCTTATATTAATAGATATTATATCTTTCTTGTCCCTCAAATTTGTAATATTCCCCGGCCCGGTCAGATTTGTAATATTCCCCGGCCCGGTCAGATTTGGCCTTCGGAGGCTCGAGGAGTCAATTACAATTACAGTATATTATTTACAGCACGATTCAGTCTCACCGGGGCGATACTGAGAGTATCTCAAATTCGGATCATATTTCAAACACGCCAAACAACGAACAGACAAATGACATCCGGATAATAAATTAAACATCGATATTCAATAGTAATAATAATAAAAATAGTGATATGTTTTTACCGCCCAGTCGCCACATCATCAATATCCGCATATCTGATAGTGTAACAATACTAATACCACGTCGAGATCATTAGTCGCCGACTAGCCCATGCCAGCCGGGTCCTCCCGCAGCGCTCTGGCGGTAGAAAAAAGAAACAGAGCGACAAAAATGAGACGAAAAAAAAAACCACTTGTCAAATAAAATTGTGTGGACAATTAGCGGGCGCCTTGTTGGAAGAATCACAGCGTGGTTCGGAAATATGTTCATTCTTTTCTTTTTCAGAATCATAATTTAACTATTTAACTAACCATCGCGCGGTTTCCCGGCAAATGTGACCAGAGGGGATAGACCGCCACACATCTCTCTCTCTCGGGACACATTCCTTTCTTCATTCAGGTTCGAATATCGTCTCATACACGATCTTCTGTTATTCTGACCCTTGACATGATCTGGCTCATTCTTTTAATCATGCCACGTCTTCTACGGGTGTCTCTATCTTCTTCTACTTCCGACTTCCGCGTTATATCTTGGCATTGTTTTCGATTATTTTTTTACACACATCAATTGAATAACTAATAAAGGTTTAAAAATGCTCGGCTTCATTCTTCGAGACTTGGGGAATATTTCAACACTGAAATTATTGAACTCTTTCTTAGTTCGTAGTCAAGTCACTATAAAATCCACTCCGATTCCATTGAAAAAGTTTAACACAAGTTTATAAGATATGTTAACTATACCGTGTAGCACCGTTCCATCTGGTGTGCCCCAAGGTTCATTATTGAGACCCTCGCTGTTTAATATTTACATCAATGATATAGGCCAATGCTTCAAATACTTCAAATATTGACTCTATGCAGACGATATGAATTTTTTTTTTACCCGTCAAATGTACTACTGACTGTCAAAAAATACAGAAGAACCTTAACCATCTTAATTTTTACTGTTCACAGCATAACCTTAACATAAATATAAAACAGTGCTTCGCCGTTAGTTTTACACGAAATGTAAATATAATTTCTCATCAATACGCTCTGAACGACTTAATAATAATAATCCAAAGATTTGGGAGTGACATTGGACTCCAAACTTCTTATCGACACAATAACTTCAAAAGCCTCAAAAATTTTAGGATTCATTCTCAGATCATGTAAAAAATTCACTAACCTTAAAACAATGAAGATCCTTTACTTTGCTGACGTCCACAGGTCACTAGAATATGCGTCAAAAGTATGGAACCCACAATATAAAACATGTGCACAACTTGGAACGTGTTTCTACGATACCTAGATTTTCCTAGTTACCGTCCCCATACAAATCACCAAGAGTCGGCCGCGTTCTTTAACATGTTGTCGTTGGAATATCGAAGAATCTCAGCTGATGTACTCACTCTTTCTGCAGAAAATTTGCTAGATCCACCGCAGGTTGCTCGGAACTGCTTCAACGGATCCAACTACGAGTTCCCAATAGACTGACCAGACCGGACAAAATTCTTAGCCTTACTCATCTACCTTTACCAAAACTCCTTCATGTATCGAGCATCACACATCTTTAACACGCACTACTCACAATTTGACATCTTTAACTCTGCCCCACACTCCATAAAGTCACACCGGCGATCTATCGAGCCTTTATAACTTCAGATACCTACTCATCTCATACTACCACCAGTCTATTAACTTTAACTCTGCACCACACTCCATAAAGTCACACCGGCGATCTATCGAGCCTTTATAACTTCAGATACCTACTCATCTCATACTACCACCAGTCTATTAACTCTTTTTTGATTTTATTTATTTTATGTTTATCAAATTTAATTATGTTTATTATTACGTTCTGCCAGTATTTTTAGTTGTTATTATTGTGACAGCTGTTTCGGCGTTTAAGACCATTTTCAAACTGTCTAAATGGCCTTAAACGCCGAAACAGCTGTCACAATAATAACAACTAAAAATACTCGCAGAACTTAGTAATAACGAGTTGTACGAATTAAACACAAAAACAATTAATATATTAAATCTCTTCCTTACACTATTTTTTCTTGTTATTTTATTAATATAAAATCACACATGTACATTTCAACTAGATCAATCCCCCCCCCACCATCACCGCCCTATCCCATCCCTCTCCCCTTCCTTTCCAGACCCCAAAACAAATTACGTGTAACTTTTAAATTTATGTTTCTTCTTTATCTTTTTAATTTTACTTGGAAACCTGTAAACGATGAAATTCATATCCGTTATTCCTTATACTTCTTGTTTTATGCAAACTGTTGTAGTCCCAAGTAAACAAAAATGAAATAAAATTATCTCGGATTACCTATTGAAACTATAAATTACATGTGTTATGTTCTGTAAATCAACCAATGATAAATGCGGATAATTTTCAGTACCTTTTGAAAACATTTTTTAAACATTTATTCCTACTGAGTGATCAATTCGACATACATATTACTGTATATCTTATTTTTTTTCTTATAAATATAACAATGAAGAAAATAAAATACATAAAATACATACATACATAAAATAATACATAAAATAAAATACATACATAAGTCACATATATATGTGACTTATATATTTATATATATACATATAAAAGTCACGTATCAATGTATTTTATTTTCTTCATTCCTCTGTTGGAACAATATGCTATCTATGTAAAACTCCATCTAAAAGCCCTGTGGGCGTTAAATAAATGAATAATAATAATAATATGTTTATTGTAATTAAATTTATCTATAACTATAAGACATGTATAATATAATAATGTAAGTGTACCATACAGTGGTTTATAAAGTAAAATATAAAATAATATAATAACATCATTGAAGAAGATAATATTAACATAACCTAAATGAAAGATGAAACCGGACAAAAGGACAGAAACTAAAAATATTTCAGTCGCATCTGGGACTCGAACCCAGGTCCTCTGCCTATCCAGGGCAACGCTCAACCGACTTAGCTAATGAGACAAGTTCAATTTGTATCATCTTCATCGATATCATATCTCAAATTCAATTTGTGCCATTGGCTAAGTCGGTTGAGTGCCAACGGAGACAGGTTCAATCCCGGCTCATCTTTTGGAATATGTTAATAATATCTTCTTCAATGATTATTACGATGAGGTTCTTAAATCTCAAAAATAAATAATAATTAAAAATTGAATTATTTAGGCTTTTACAAAAAGTCAATAGATGTCACATATAAATAAAAAGTCGGATGTAAATCCGAGACACTGTTAAACTTTGCAATTGAGTTCGGGTAGAACTTTGGAAACATCATAAAAATAGCTGCCAATAATATGAGATTAAACAATGGAAGATAATATTCACAAATCTTGAATTTGAGATATGATATCGATGAAGATGACACAAATTGAACTTGTCTCATTAGCTAAGTCGGTTGAGCGTTGCCCCGGATAGGCAGAGGACCTGGGTTCGAGTCCCAGATGCGACTGAAATATTTCTAGTTTCTGTCCTTTTGTCCGGTTTTCATCTTTCATTTAGGTTATGTTAATATTATCTTCTTCAATGATTAAATATTACGATGAGTTTCTTAAATCTCAAAAATAAATAATAATTAAAAAAAAAAAAAAAAAAATATATATATATATATATATAATATAATATATATATATATAATAACAGTTATAGTTAGGTCAGAAGCGTCATCAGCTATCGGGAGGTTGAAGGAACCAAAGCGCACACCTAATAACTAGGTTCGGTAATCGTGCCGCAGGAGTGTCAGAACCTAAAGCCTGGAATGAACTGCCGCATGACTTAAGAACTATCAAAGACTCAACAGAATTCAGAACTAAACTTAAAACACATCTTTTCAGACAATCGTATCCATAAATTGAAGAAATTCACCTGTAAATTGCTTAGCTAGGCTAGCCGGTTAGTACTTACCTAAAGTCATTAAATAAATAAACAAAAAAAAAAAATTAATTTAATTTAATTAAATTAAAAATTCACGCACCGGTGCGCAAATGCGTCCACAGCCCGCAAGACTGTAAATAACCAAAGTGTAAAATAAAAAATAAATAAAAAACGTTAATATTTATTAAAAGGTTCTTACGCTTTTTAAGGTAATTTTATAGATATTTTCGAGTCCTAAAATTCATTTTATGAATACTTTCCAGTCCTAAAAATTAATACCAATAATTCAATAAATAGCAACTCTTCTTGTGCCACCAATCATCTAATAAATGTAACATCAATAGGAAAGGAGAAACAAATAACCATGTAAAACTATCATCTCTATAAATATAATTTTCTAAAACTGTGTTCATTTGACGCGACCTGCCAGGTAAGTATGTTTTTCTGTATGTGTTTGTACATAATTAGTTAATAAATATTTGTACAGCGCCCTTGAGGTGATTTTTCACAAAAACGGCGCTATACAAATCATCCAATTATTATTATTATTATTATTATTATAGTTGAAGTTTCACATAACCCGCCTCACTAGGCACTAGGCACTAGGCTAGCCTGTGTTGAGGCACTCATTTTGCATGTTATTTTAAAATACCTATGAATATACACTTATATTAAGATATGCTTCGTAAATCGTAGAATCAATCATTTAGAATTTGAGTGAGTGCACCGGTAAATGCCCTATCATTACTTTTAATCCAATTTTTTACATTGTATTTGAATATTTATAATAAATAATAATAATTGACCGTAAAATAAATAAATTTATTTTGAACACCCTGTAGATGAAGATAGTAATCTTTCTTTTCAATATTATTACTGAACTGCCTGTCGAAAATAAAAAATAAAAACTTTAAAGGGGCTGTCAACTTGTTCGGATACTTCTGTGTTTTTTTTAAGATTTAAATGTTTTTAGACCTCACTTCAAAAATAGGTTCAGAAATTTCAAGTCGATATCTGAATCGTGAATATCTAGCAAGAAATTGGATTAATTTTATCGAACGTCTCGCATTCGGTTATTCTGTCCCTTGACACGACCCGACTTGATTATTTTATTGAACGTCTCGCATTCGGTTATTCTGTCCCTTGACACGACCCGCCGACTTGATTATTTTATTGAACGTCTCGCATTCGGTTATTCTGTCCCTTGACACGACCCGACTTGATTATTTTATTGAACGTCTCGCATTCGGTTATTCTGTCCCCTGACACGACCCGACTTGATTTTTTTATTGAACGTCTCGCATTCGGTTATTCTGTCCCCTGACACGACCCGACTTGATTATTTTATTGAACGTCTCGCATTCGGTTATTCTGTCCCCTGACACGACCCGACTTGATTATTTTATTGAACGTCTCGCATTCGGTTATTCTGTCCCTTGACACGACCCGACTTGATTATTTTATTGAACGTCTCGCATTCAACAGTTTATTCTGTCCTGACACGACCCGGCGATTTTTTATTGAACGTCGCGCATTCGGTTATTCTGTCCCTGGCAAACGTTATTTTATTGAACGTCTCGCATTCGGTTATTCTGTCCCTTGACACGACCCGACTTGATTATTTTATTGAACGTCTCGCATTCGGTTATTCTGTCCCTTGACACGACCCGACTTGATTATTTTATTGAACGTCTCGCATTCGGTTATTCTGTCCCCTGACACGACCCGACTTGATTATTTTATTGAACGTCTCGCATTCGGTTATTCTGTCCCTTGACACGACCCGACTTGATTATTTTATTGAACGTCTCGCATTCGGTTATTCTGTCCCTTGACACGACCCGACTTGATTATTTTATTGAACGTCTCGCATCCGGTTATTCTGTCCCCTGACACGACCCGACTTGATTATTTTTTTAAAATTTTTATTGGGAACTGTATAAAAGAGCATGCGAAAATGCAAAATATGGTGTAGGAATAAAAAGGTTTACAGAATAACGGTTAAAAAGGCAAAATTGTATATAGGTTGTTATATTTTATAAACCACTGGCTGATGGCCTTGCTCGGGATTTTAATATTTTTTTTAATAAAGTTATGTAGTTGTGAATTCTCGCTTGTCGTTTGATTTAACAGCGAAAGTAACATCTCTAAACAAAGAAACATATTTATATTTTCTTCGAATGATTTGTGTTCACTTTGTGGCGTCATTATTAATTAATTAATTAAAATTTACTTTTTATTCACCACTTTATTAATATACGCATGTCTACGTGTTTCGAAAGCGATGCTTTCTTCATCAGGAATATACAGAATACAATAATAATATATACCAGTCTACTTTCATCCTTCCTCTGCCAGTTCCATGCCTCACTGCCGTACATCAGGGTTGGTAACAGCATGGCTTTAGCACACATACGTCTAAGGGATCTCATTTCTACAGCATTCAGTCTACTTTCATCCTTCCTCTGCCAGTTCCATGCCTCACTGCCATACATCAGGGTTGGTATCAGCACTCCATTGTGGACTGCTAGCTTCGCATCTTTTGACATATTTTTATCAGCCACAACCGCGTTTAGTCCCCCGTTAACGGAGTTTTCTGCATTTATCCTTCTTTATCTTTATCAAATCCGCAAACACATCCACTTACTCAGAGGATTCATCGTTTACAACACCTGATATATTTAAAAAAAACTCGTTTTTACTAAAACCCCTTTTAACACAATAATAAATCTTGCCAAAAATATTACTCTATTGAATACGACACAGTTTCAAAAACCTTTCTTTTCAAAAATACAATGGTAAAACTCACGCCCCTTGGAGTTCCGATAGTACGTCACCTGCGGACACTTGCTCAACCTACCTGTGCTGAGTTTTACCACTGTTTCTTTGTGTGGTACACCGCACAAGTATCTCAGTGGGCCGAGCCGGTGGGCTACATCACCACTGATTGATAAATAAATCAGTGAAAAGACTAGGTTTACCAATGACAAAAATACTATGGTAAAACTCACGCCCCTTGGAGTTCCGATAGTACGTCACCTGCGGACACTTGCTCAACCTACCTGTGCTGAGTTTTACCACTGTTTCTTTGTGTGGTACACCGCACAAGTATCTCAGTGGGCCGAGCCGGTGGGCTACATCACCACTGATTGATAAATAAATCAGTGAAAAGACTAGGTTTACCAATGACAAAAATACTATGGTAAAACTCACGCCCCTTGGAGTTCCGATAGTACGTCACCTGCGGACACTTGCTCAACCTACCTGTGCTGAGTTTTACCACTGTTTCTTTGTGTGGTACACCGCACAAGTATCTCAGTTGTCGAGCCGGTGGGCTACATCACCACTGATTGATAAATAAATCAGTGAAAAGACTAGGTTTACCAATGACAAAAATACTATGGTAAAACTCACGCCCCTTGGAGTTCCGATAGTACGTCACCTGCGGACACTTGCTCAACCTACCTGTGCTGAGTTTTACCACTGTTTCTTTGTGTGGTACACCGCACAAGTATCTCAGTTGTCAGAGCCGGTGGGCTACATCACCACTGATTGATAAATAAATCAGTGAAAAGACTAGGTTTACCAATGACAAAAATACTATGGTAAAACTCACGCCCCTTGGAGTTCCGATAGTACGTCACCTGCGGACACTTGCTCAACCTACCTGTGCTGAGTTTTACCACTGTTTCTTTGTGTGGTACACCGCACAAGTATCTCAGTTGTCAGAGCCGGTGGGCTACAGCACCACTGATTGATAAATAAATCAGTGAAAAGACTAGGTTTGCCAATGACAAAAATCGTTTTTTTTTTACTTGTGTCTACTGCAATAGGACTACGATATTCACAATTATTGGGGTTGAAGGGAGCGGGGAGTGGAAGGAGATGAGGAAGATTAAGGTTGTTAAAAATCTGTCTATTAAGATCTGGATTCTGGTTCTTTCGTAAGGAAAATCCCTTATCCTTAGGCATAAAGACTTGTCGCTTAACTGCGGAATTCCGGAGAGATAGTAATTTTTACATTATAATTAACATTCTTTGTTACATTGTTAACTTAATATTAGTTTTTACGCAAATATAGATATTTTTTTAATGAATGTCCTTCGCTTAATGCCAGCTGACAGCTATCACCCGAGAGAACCAGAACCGCAGTTAAGCGAGAAGCCTTTAAGCCTGAGGAAAAGGGTAAGAAATATTCCTCAAAAGGAACGGGAATTGCGCTCCCGGTCACCAAACACTCCCAATGCCTGAATTCTCCAAGGCGATATTGGGAGTATCTAAGACTCTGACTTTGATTTTGTAACCGCCGTACCTAAAGTCTAGCATGCAAATCACTACACCACTGACTTATCTAAATTTCGCACCTAATTAGGCAATCATCTCATTCTAATTACCTCAGTTTTTTTCCTCCATCTTCCTGTAACGTACATACGATTATACTATATCAGTATTAATATCAAATAATATATTATTCTAGTTGTAACTATTCAAATAGTTTTATATTGTATATATAGTAACGGTAATTAGTCTAAATTTCTCCATAACGATCAACTTTCTACCATCGGCGGCCAACTGTCGTCTAAGTCTAATTTCTACGGAATATTAAAAAGGTGTATGGCCAATTTGTCACGTTTTTAGGTTGCAGTTTAATTCTTTTTCATAAATTCCTACTCAATTATTGATAAGTCCGTTTTGAGAAATTTACAGGAGAAAACAATGAAACCGTTTATTTTATAAAAAAAACTAATGGACTGAGGACGGACCGCTGAACAACTCGATCTTAGCATACACTTCTTGCTTCAATCACATTCATACATTATCTTCTATTATTCCGACTTCTGACATGGCCCGACTAAAGTATTTAATTTGATCGGGCTTGTTCCATTCACGTTCGCGTCGTACATTCTCCTTACAATAAGGAACTCCGACCCAATTTAAAATAAAAATAAATTTATCATCATTGACGTTCAAACATAAATACCAGTATATATATATTTTTTTTCTAAAATTATTTTTCATCGTTAAAATAGTTTTCAAATTTTCAATTTTTCAAAGCCCGCCAAAACGCTCCAAATCTATAACCGGTCGGTTTTGACAAGTTTTGAGGTTAGAATCTCAAATGTCAAAACAAGGATAAGCTTTACCGTTCTTAATTTTATATAACTAAATATTTGAGTCGGGCCATGTCAAAAGTCGGTAAAATAGAATTTAACTAAATTGTGGAGCCTTTAAAAATAAAATTTCTTCAATAAATAAGACAAGACGCCATATTGTTTTTATTTTAATATCTTTCAATTGAAACCACGTTTTATAAACCATTCCCCCTTCAATGCTCGCTCCGTCACTCATTAATCATTTCGATTCAGTAGGAACGATGTGTCTTACGCTCACTTGTAACAGTACCTACTCACATTATTAATAGCATCGATACATTTTTATTTTTTTATTCAAACGCTCAGAGGGCTTTACGTACAAATACGTCATTTTTAAATCACATAAAAAAAAAGTAATTAAAAAAAACATGCACAAAATTTAATTACGCTCGAAATGAGAAAAAAAGAAGAAAAAAAACTGCAAGAAATCTAAAAATACACAGGAACAGAAAATAAACAATACGATATCCACAGAGTCAATTTTAACATTAATAACAAATGTAAATATGTAAAAAACTAGGTAGAATAATCATCGAATACATCCATGTCATTTAAGCATTTGTTACCAAGACTGTGTAAGCGTTGAATTGGGGAATGCAAGCTGTAGTTGGAATGGGATATACATATGTAAAATGTTAATGTTTGTCTTGTAGTACGTTTAGGTTGATTAAATGCAGGAGTTCAGAACAATCCAATTTACAATTTAATAATATTAATAAAATAGTTAGATCGTTACTTTTCCGTCTGTTTTTTATTTTTTTTTAAGTTGGTATATTTAAAATATTCATTAATGATAAGTTATTTATATATTCTAAAGGTATGTTAATTTATGAAACGTGTGATGCTTCGTTCCTGAGACTCCGCAACGTTCCGTGGAACTTACCCCACTATCTAACTAACCATCACGCGGCTTCCCCGCAGGGGTAGGTACAAAGGATGGAACCTCCACACAACTCCGACTCGGCACATTTATTTTCTTATCGCACTATGAACGATTAAGATCCAGCAATACCCTCCGAGCGGAAACTGAACATTGTTTGAAAGGGAGATTTGTTAATACGGAATATAGAGGGACCACGCTGATATATAAATAACGCTTAGGGCGTAGACGATCGTTTTAAAAATACTTATTAATATACGACATATTTTGAAAAAAGCAAAAACCTCAAGACTACTGACGTAAGTAGCATTAGAATAAACAGTTGAGGTTACCCACCACTTTCCCTCCCCGGTATAAGTAACTTATTTTCACTCCTTCAGGGTGCACCTCAAGGACTCTAATTTTTTTAATTAACCGAATCTAAAGTTTTTAAAAGACTATAAACCCTCAAGTGTCCCTGCACAGCTTTCGCATAGAAGGAGGTTAGTCACAAACGCACATCAAATTGGTTAGTACAGGTACTGACGTTAACAAAATATAGTCCTTAGTGGCTCCTTCTCTCGATAATTGGAGTAATCCAAGATGGTATGCGGGAGTGCACCGACAAACCTACGAATAAAGAAACACGAACAAAAATTATATCCAGAACAGACCGTAGCCACGAAACCATGGCAGTCCCTCCAGAGCAATGCAAAGCGACTTCCTGCTTCCGACACTCTTCCCAGTGAAGCATTGCATCAGTCACCCGGAGTAGCCCTTGAGAAGAGTGTATCTGTATCTGGGAGGTGGGGTGAGAAACACCTGAAGACCCTAGGGATATGGAGGGAATCCCGATGGCCGGGAGCGTGCCGCTAGGTTGAGGAGACGGGGAGAACGGTAGCCGGCAATGCGTGCCCCATTGGGAAGTGCACAAGGTCAGGCCGGAGTCCGTTCCGACAAAAGTGATATGTATCAAAAACAAAAAAAAATGCAGGAACAGGGGTTAGTTTCCATTCCCTCAATAGGGGAGGGGGACAATACAGAACGAGATCACGTCAGTCCCGCCAGACTAGCGGTAACCCGTTTATAAGTACAGCCCTTCATAGGAAACAAAGAATAAAAAAAACGTTTATTTAAAGAAATCTTCTGAATTATTTCTGTGAAATTGTGTAAAATAAATAATTGACTGTATGGGCATTTTCGAAATTCATGCAGCCTCCGTTCATCCGGAGTCGGCGATCTTGACTCGGCTCCGCCACCGAGACCTTGTGCCAGCCTATTTGCCCGTTGCAGTTGAACGCTGTAATTGCGCTCCCTGGGCATACTGGCAGTACGGCGGTGCTGTAGCACTGTTGGTATGGCGGAGGAATGGAACTGTACGAACGGTATAATTATATGAATTGTAAGTAGCAATGATTGCAAGTAGGTTGCCATATGTCAATATGATGGCTGCGTTTATCAATATCTGTTTAGAATTTATAATTTTTTTTTAACTTTATCTGTACACATCTTTGGGGATGCTGTGTGGAGGGTCTTTTTGAGAACATAGAAACACGCGTCGTATAAGTGACCCGTTTTCACGTGCCGGAGGTATGAATGACGCTAGTTCCTCAGAGTTACTTCCATTGAAATACCGATAGAACAAGGACAGCATTCCTACCTGACGTCTGTGCTCTAAAGCAGTGCTCCGCAACCTTTTCTCATCTACGGCACACCAAAATTCTTCCTAGAATTCAGCGGCACACGAAAAGCTAAAATACATAGGTATTAAATTGAATTTTACAATAATTTTTCGTACATTGCATTTGACCGCGGCACACCTGTATTCGGCTCACGGCACACCAGTGTGCCACGGCACACCGGTTGCGAAGCACTGCTCTAAAGATTGCAATTCGTTTGTTAAGATAGGGGAATCTATCAAACGGACCGTCCATTTCTGCACAGAGTCGAGAGGTTTTTCAGGTATCTTGGGGCTCCATAATAATGAGGTTGTTTCCTAATTTTTGTTTATTATTTTTCAAAATATATATTATATTTAAAGAGTTTATAACGACAGCAAGTTTAGTTTTTCGATATCTCCTAAAATAAGAAAGTTATGATTTTTCAAAGTGAACTTCGGAAAAAGAGGTATACCCGTGACGTCACGTGTCATAATTCAGTACAATTCGCAATTCGAATGACTAACGGATGCTGCCATGCCCGGCGGGCCAGTCATTTTATGAACCATGACGTGTCACACTTATCGGCCGGCCGGTGAATGTGAATGGTATAGGGAGTCGGGGACGCCCGACTAAAACGGTATATCAAAGCCATAATAGCAGAGGGGTGTGTATGAGATGAGATGATTTATATATTTATTTTATTATCGAAACACAACAGCACATTTGTTATAGTGACAAACAATTTAAAAAAAAAGTACCTGTGATATGTTTCCTTGCAATTTCTGACCTATGTGTGTGTGTGTTTGTGTTTGTAGATGTGAGAAGTGGTAATCTATATTAATTTTAATTATTTTTTTTTTATATTTACAAAAAAAAAAATATACAATCCAAAAAGTCCCGATAAACTACTTTTTGTAGTTTGTCTAACGGGAGCTTGTTATTCAAAATTTACAGTAAAAGTTACTATTTGTATTTATATAAAATAAAAAACACATGTAACAAACTTAAAACATAAATATTTCTCAAGAATCTTACTCAAAAATATTTCTAATAAAATATATAAAAAAATAAAATAAAAACATAAACGACAACAATAAATCATACTTAAAATAATATTTCCTTATTATCTAATACAAATAGCTTCTTACAGCTAGCCAAGTTTTCAATATATTTATTAACTGTTTAGTTTTATTGTTTTTTTTTTATTATTTTTTTTTATTTCAGCAGGTAACAATTTATACAGCTAGGAATCATGTGATCCAAAGTTCTTTGTCCATATTTGTTTGAATGCTTAGGAACCATAATCCTTCACTATAACTGAGAGGAGTATTGTAATTGTGCTCTAGTCTATTTGTATTAAATATAGGGTTATTAATGTGCTGTTTTGTACCACAGAATTGATCTAACTGAAAGAATGAAGTAATGAAGCGAGAAGTGTCTGCCGAGGCAGAGTGTGTTGTGTAGCGGTCCATCCTCTCTCCATACCCCTGCGGAGATACTACGTGATTGTTATTTAGATGCTGTATTTTCTCTTTTTTCTCGAACAAGACTCGAATCTGTACCTGTAGAATTGTATACGATATTTTTATTATATTTTTACGAAAATCGATTAAGTTGCCAATGTATCTACCACAAAATTAGCTGCTGGCAACTCGGTCCGGGTGGAAGGTATAACGTATGAAGCCGCCTGAT
Organism: Halesus radiatus; assembly: GCA_022606495.2. NCBI lineage: Eukaryota > Metazoa > Arthropoda > Insecta > Trichoptera > Limnephilidae > Halesus > Halesus radiatus. The sequence goes on from JAHDVE020003520.1 coordinate 47,994, forward strand.
CGACCTTTTCACTGCATTCGTTAGATTAAATTAAAATTTTAAAAAAATATTTCTCTCAGTAAACCGCGGTGGTAAAACGTGCTCCATAGAAAACCATCTTAGGAGATTTTTCCCATTAGAAATATTGAACAGTAATGATAGAATCTTTATGCCATTCGGTCATGTTTAAATTAAATTTTACTATAATAGCAATGAAAACAAAATTTTAAAAAGTAATAATCAAAAATTAATAAGTAAATAATTAAACAGCGTAATTTCTTAGTGTGTTCGTGTGACCAATTTGAAATTGTGCGTGCGGTGAAAATTATCAAAATATGTTTCAATGGTGTTCGCGAAATTATGTTCAAAGACTTTGATGTCTACTATACCTGATGTTATCATTTCCTAATTGCTGTATGGGTGTTCTGCTTGTTGTTTTGGTTTTATTGTGTCATTGACGAATCCTGCGAACTATTTTTAATGTAAATTTAATGATGAATTGTTATGCGGATGGTAATTCAACAGGGCGGCACTGAACGTATTTTTTTAAGTGATTAGGAAAAGTATGTGTCAGTTCTGAGACTTAGTGTTTTCTGCTGTGGAGATGTCTTTCTTATCCTTTGAGGAGACCTAAATGTGAATCCTTTGCAGCGTCTTGTCTATAATCTATAGGCTCGTTTAACGAAGTATGCCTATAAGTTTACTCCTTTGGGGATACACGCCCCTCTTTTAGGTGAACCTGTATTTTCTGCCCCGTTTGGGTAAACTCCGACCTTCTACTTCTTGTGAGAGGTCAGTCTTTATTGTGTTTTGGGGAGACCTGCATTTTCTTCTGTATTGGAGACACTTGTATTTCCTACATCTTTTGGGACATGTTCGTTAAGTCCTTTTGGTTGTCCAGTTTTTCTTCTCCTTTTGAGAGACCAGTCTTTATTGTCTTTGGGGGAGACCTGGATCTTCTTCTCTATTGGTAAGACATGTCTTTTCTGCATCTTCTGGGACATTTTCGTTAACTCCTTTTGGGGTTCTATCCTTCATCTCCTATTTTGAGGAAACCTAGATCTTCTTCTCTTCTGGTGAGACTTGTATTTCCTATATCTTTTGGAACAAGAACATCAACTGTTTTTGTGTGTCCTGTCTTTCTACCCCCTTTGAGAGACCAGTCTTTATTGTCTTTTGGGGAGACCTGCACCTTCTTTTCTTTTGGTGAGGCTTGTATTTTCTACATCTTTTGGGACATGTTCATTAACACCTTCTTGGTGTCCTGTCTTTATTTTCCCTTTTAGGGGAGACCTGCATCTTCTTCTCGTTTGGTTAGACTTATTTTTTAAATATCTTTTGGGACATGTTGATCACCTCCCTTTGGGTATCCTGCCTTTCTATTCCTTTTGATAGACTAGTTGTCTTATGGTATTTTGGCGAGACTTGTATTTTCCACTTCTTTTGGGACAAGGCCGTTAACTCCTCTTGAGTGTCCTGTTTTTCTGCTCCTTTTGAAAGACCAGTCTTTATTGTCTTTTGGCGAGACCTGCATCTTCTTCTCTTTTGAGGAGACTTCTTCTGCCACTCACTTCCGCGTCATATATTCTCCTCGCACTGTTTTCTTCGCGCGCAAACCATCAGAGCTTCCACTTATTGCATTATTTTTGGATCTCTGCTCGCTTCAAAGATCCCATTTCTGCAGCATTCAGTCTAGTATCAAAAAGATCGTAATACTTTAACTGTCATAATATAGTAGGTAGTAATCACAGAGCAAAAAATATATAAAGATGCCCTAACACGCAAGGGGATGAAACTAAAATAAGAGGAGCGATGGGCGAGCTAAGCGTGTCGCCAATTTAAGTTAGAAGGTTCGTCTTGTTTACATAAACCTAATATTTGTTTTGACTCTATATGGAGGGCAATGAAGCAAAGCTGGTGCCAAAATGGGTGTCTCGCGATCTTTACAAGAATTATCAATTCTGGCGTCAGTTTATAATAATGGTGTTTTCGGCTAGCGCCGGGGCGATACTGAGAGCAGTGCCCCACTGCCGACTGCCGGCAGGTAGGTCAGACAGCAGTGAGAGTAGTGGCTAGACTCCATTAGCAGCAATGATAACCGTAAGTTAAGCAACGACATGTGGTATACGGTTCCATCTGCATGCCAAGTTTTTCAATACTCGTTAACAACAAAATAAATTTAAAGTAGATGTATTTTAATATTGTTGTTATCAAGTTCTGCGAGTATTTTAGTTTTTTTTAATTATTGTGACAGCTGTTTCGGTTATTTCGGTATTCGAAGCCATTTTCAAACTGTCTTAACATAAGCTAACAGCCGGCCTCCGTGGTCGAGGGATAAGGCTCTCGACGACTACGAACCCGAAGGTTGCGGGTTCAAATCTAAAATCAAAATATTCAAATCAATATATAGTATATTTGCGGCACGTTCCAGAGTGGAAGATACTCTCAGTATCACCCTGGTGAAAAACCACCATTCAAAATTGAAACGTTGCTTGAAATGGCTTTTGCCGTGTTTGGTGACCGGATCTGAATAGCCAGGAATTTCCTCACCTTCCTATTCCCCCTCTCCTTCCCTTCTCCCCTACCTTCAGCCTCACAACATTCACCGATTGGGGATGCCACTGTCTCACTGGCTCCAAACGGTTGGGAGCAGTTGGGACTCTTGTGCGGTATTCATATAAAAAACTTAAAATTGAAGAAACAGCTGTCACAATAATACAAAAAAATTAAAATACTTGCAGATAATATTTAAATTAAAATGTAATGAGTAAGATTAAGGACGTCTGAGGAATACATGGCACGATCAAGTAAATCAAATACTTGAGTCGGGCCATGTCAGAAGTCGATATAACAGCAGAGAATGTATGAATGTGAATGAAACAAGATCGAGTTGTTTGGCGATCCGTCCTCTCTGCCTTCCCCCGCAGGGCAACGGCGTGATTGTTATTAAGAGTTATTGATGTTCTTTTGAATAATTAATTTCGCATTGAAATTTGAAGCTTCATTAAACGAATTTTATTTTTAATATTAATAATTACGTTTCTAATATTTGAAAAATCCGTTTTTAAAACGGACCAATCAAAATATACAATTTCCCGATAGAAATTTGAACAGATGTTAAGCGAAAGAACACTCTCTTTGCTAGAAATCGGGTCGTCCAAGTCACCTAATACATCATCCAATAAATACAGTTCTTTGTGTTAATGCAGTGTCCACGTTAAAGTGCAAAACTCATACAATCGAGATTTCAAACTGTACAACTTTCACTAATATATGAAATACCCTTACCGTGAAATAGCGCCGTCTGTACGGGGTCATCGGGACTGTGGCATCCCCAACCGGGGTGTGTTGCAAGCGGAAGAAAGTGGGAAAATGAAGGACATGGGAAAGAGGAAGGTTGGAAAGTGGCTAGGAAACCCGATCCCCGCCACCGTGGCGGTCTAGAAATAGGTCGGCCTAAAAAACGAAAAATGGTCACACCAGTGACATCAGGACACACCAGTGACATGCATGTTTTTTGCATTCAAAGTTTTTTAATCTGAAAGAAAATGCAAGTGACTCTTCATGTCCCTGACTGCCTTGTGATCTATTATACTTAATGTTTTTTTTTTTATTTCGAAGTAGATATCTATACATGTTTTTAAAAAAAATTTTAGTTCAGTTTAATTGTTTTCGCTATCGTGTGGAAATCTTTGCAAACACCTTTACTAAACATTGTTGTGTACGAGGTGTGTTCAAAAGAAAAGGTGAATTTTGAATTTTCGCGGGCTGTGTACATTCGATTATCGATTTTTTTTTGTTATGTTGGTACACATATGTTTATCATATGTTAGCATTATCAGCCATTTTGGATCAGTGGTTTGTTTTTGACAACTGGAAAGGTTAGTCACGTTTTTGGGTGTTCTTCGATTTTTTTATTTAGGTTCGTTTTCTGAGGCATCATCAGTCCGATTGAAGTGAAATTTTAGATTCGCTTTGTTTTCTATGTCCCTATCAGCATTTCTTAAAAAAAAAAATTTTTTACTAAAAAATCGAAGAAAAAACAAAACGTGACTAACCTTTCCAGTTGTCAAAAACAAACCACTGATCCAAAATGGCTGATAATGCTGTATGATATGTGTACCAACATAACAAAAAAAATCGATAATCGAATGTACACAGCCCGCGAAAATTCAAAATTCACCTTTTTTTTTAACACACCTCGTAAGTTCAAATTTTTGTGCCGTCGTGTGTAATCATGGAAAAACTTCTGCTGATCATTGGTGTGTCAGCATAAGTATTATTTATAATACTACCAATTGCCAGAATTGTGAATTGTGCTATCGTTTATAAGCAAGACAGATTGTAATGCCAGTTTAGTTGTTTGTGCCATCGTGTAAAAATCATTGAAAAAACCTTTGCTAAACAGTGTTGTGTGATTTCAAGTATTTGTGCCGTCACGTTTTTAACCATTGCAAATACCATTGCTGAAAATTGTTGTGTAAGTTCAAATTTTTGTGCTGTCGTGCGTAAGCATTGCAAAAACCTTTGCTGAACATTGTTATGTAAGTTCAAATTTTGTGCCGTCACGTTTAGGCATTGCAAAAAACCCCCGCTGAACATTGTTGTGTAAGTTCAATTTTTTGTGCTGTCGTGTGTAAGCGTAGCAACACTTTTGCTGAGCACTGTTGTGCCAACTCATGATGGTGTAGAATGGATCATGGGACATTCTTACTTCCATACGATTTCGATGATTATCAGGTTGGTACCTATTTAATTTTAACTGTTTATTTTTGTAGTCATCCAAAGACAACGCTCGATTTTTGTATCTGTGTGAAATGAATCCAGTCATAATTTTGACGCTACCGCCAGGGGTGGTTTGACATCACAAAAGGTGTTAAGCAAGGCTGCGTAATAAGACCGTGGCTATTCAATCTGTACATGGATACTTGCATGCAAGAATTGAAAGAGATGGGGTTGGGCGCGAAAATAAATAATCTGAAATTATGTTGCCTGCTGTATACTGATGATGCGGTGCTGATTGCTGGAAGATCTACGGTCCCTCTTATCTAGGATGAACAAAGTATGCATGAAGAATGAGCTAATGATGAATCTAAGTAAGTCTAAAGTCACGGTGTTTGAAAGAGAGAGTACGAAAACAGTGTGCAATATAGTTGTGAATGATGAACACTCGGAGCAGGTCGATAAGTTTGTGTATTTGGGAAGTATGTTTACGAGAGATGGAAAGGCTGATAGGGATATTGAAATAAGTGCTGATACCAACCCTGATTTATGACAATGAGGCATGGAACTGGCAGGGGAAGGATGAAAGTAGACTGAATGCTATAGAAATTAGATCCCTGAGGCGTGCGTATGTATGTATGGCTAAACCATGTTTGACCGTGTAAAATTTGTTGAGATTCTCCAAGAATGCAATGCTGACGTGAGTGTAATGAGCAAGATTAATAAAGGGACGCTTAGATAGTTCGGGCATGAGTGAATGAAGGAAGAACGGACTGTAAGGAGACTATATGACGCGATTATGAAAGAAAGGAAAAGTCGGGGACGCCCTAGAAAGACACGGTCAATTGAACCAAATACTTGAATCGTGCCATGTCAAAAGTCAGAATAATAGAAGAGTATGTATGAATATGAATAAAGCAAGGAGTGTGTGGCAGGACCGAGTTGTTTAGCGGTCCGTTATCTCTGCCTACCCCTGCGGAGCATAGCGGGTCAAAGCAAGCCCAGCAAGTGCTCCACCATTACACAAGCAATGCTTTCTCACAAAAGCGTATGGTCCTGTATAATACTATCCGCCTGTATATAAAATGAATAACATGTATATTTTAACGCGGCATCACGTTCACGGATCAAATGCATTTTACATATAGTTTGTTTGGTATTACAGATCGATGAGCCGGTGGATGCAATTTGTTAGCCATGAGTGGTAATAATAAATTCTCTATATTTAGGGAAAATGTATGTATATTTGTACAGTGCCCTTGAGGTGATTTTTCATTCAACTTGTTAAACTCTGTGCGTGCAAAAACACGATAGTGCAATAACGACACTGTTTGTTCGCACGATGGCCAAACAAACAAACTGGTTAAAATTTTATTAGATTATTATTATAATAATGAAAGGAAATCAAATATTGACAGATTTTTCTTAACTTTTCGTATTTTTCTTTAAAACCGTCCTTTGGGTTATTACTCAAAAAGCAGTGTTTTTTTCATTAGATGTCGCAATAACAATACGTGTTTACAATATACCAACTTGTATGGGAGAGACGAAAATACCCGAACACATCCGTCAGCTTCGGCCGACCTCGAAATACTAATCGAAACGACGCAGGAACAAACTTGACGTATACGAATGTTTTGTGGGTTTCGGGCAGTGGCGGCTCGTGACTTGAGTGAGTATGGCGCTGCCCCACCTACCATATAAATCTCCATACAAAAAATTGAAATTTGAAAAAAAAAATCATTTTCGGGCTTCAACAACATCAATAACGTCGTATTTTTCAATCTTAGCTCTCTAGCTCACTCAATAGTCACTATTGATAGCCGCCACTGGTTTCGGGTATGGTTTTTTTGTACCTGAACGTACGGGATACGGCTTGTTGCGTTCGGGCGATAATATACCGGCCGTATCACGTACGTTCGTATGGGTAGGGCGGTTAAAAGAGATTAATTTATCGTATTGTTTTTACAATACGTTTTTCTCTCTTTTTCTAAACAACACGCGTATTGTGTATGTTACACCGACTGTACGTACAGTCCCGCTAATAGCATCTGTGTACGTACGTAATATGTTATTAATCGAAGCTATTACCTGCTAATGACATGTAATTTCTTACCTTCGGTATGTGATCAACCTCGGCCTTGAAGACGCACTGCTCGTACAGGCGAAACTCTCGTTTTATTGGGTCGACGGTGTGTGACATTTATAATGAGGAGTGATATAACTCAAAAAATTGTAATATATAAAACAAACGCTTTGTTTTGAACCACGAACCTGAACTATTCATGTCGCTTTCGCTTGTCCCAATCTTTGTCAAGGTAAAATTTGGAACTAAACAGATTTCCAAAACATTTTAATTTTATTTATTAATAATTTTTTTTTTTTTTAATTTATTAATTCTTTTTTTGAAACATACATTCACACAAATAAGGTGCAATGATTATAAACATTTTGTGTTTTTTTTTTTTTTTAACATTAAATTATAAATACATCTGAACAACCTACGAGTAATGTATATAAAACAAAAAATCCCACATAGGCAAGGCCAGTGCGTGGGTATACCTGGTATCAGTTAGTTGCAGTATATTGGTTTATTTGTATTAATACATGGATGTTGAAGGTTAGTTAAATAAAAGATTTTAAGTGAGATAAGAAAACAAATCGAAAAACAAAGAAAGAAAAGTGGGAAAAATATACAGTTATAGCAGGAAAAGGTTGATATGTTTGGTTTTAATCCAGTTTTTTTATTTCATTTTTGTATGTGTTTAAAGATGATATGTTTGAACACTTACATTCTGTAGATAGAAAATTAAAAATTTTAGGAGCAATAAAAAAAAGCATGTCTCTGCGCAAGCCTAGTTTTACACAAATGTACTTCAAGTACGTTATTTATCCTGTGGCTAGAGCGATTTTCGTTTTTTGGGACTAGTTTTTGTCTTGAAAATACATATTTTAGGCACTGTAGACAATAAATTTTTCTTATATCTAACAGCTCAGCCTCATGGAATAATTGCTATTATTTCTTAATATTATTAATATGATTTCTTGAAAAGATTGGTATCCACTTTGTACCGTCATTATTAATAAATTAATTAAAAATGGCTTTGTATCACCACTTTATTAATATGTACATATCACCATGTTTCGAATATTCATCATCAGGGATATACAGAATACTAACTAACTAAGCAACCATCACGTCGTTTCCTCGCAATGGTAGGCAGAAAGGACGGACCGCCAAGCAACTCGATATTGGCATACAATTCTTGCTTCATTCACATTGTCTGATATATTCTCTTCTATTATTCTGACTTCTGACATGACCCGAGTCAAGTATTTCATTCAATTGATCGTGCCATGTCTTCCTCATTACAGAATACTAAAAAATAGTAATGTCAAGTATAGACAAATGTTAAACATAGAACTCAATAATGGAAGGACAGACAAATGTTAAACATAGAACTCAATAATGGAAGGACAGACAAATGTTAAACATAGAACTCAATAATGGAAGGACAGACAAATGTTAAACATAGAACTCAATAATGGAAGGACAGACAAATGTTAAAAATAGAACTCAATAATGGAAGGACAGACAAATGTTAAACATAGAACTCAATAATGGAAGGACAGACAAATGTTAAACATAGAACTCAATAATGGAAGGACAGACAAATGTTAAACATAGAACTCAATAATGGAAGGATAGACAAATGTTAAACATAGAACTCAATAATGGAAGGATAGACAAATGTTAAACATAGAACTCAATAATGGAAGGATAGACAAATGTTAAACATAGAACGCAATAATGGAAGGATAGACAAATGTTAAACATAGAACTCAATAATGGAAGGACAGACAAATGTTAAACATAGAACTCAATAATGGAAGGACAGACAAATGT
>JAHDVE020003521.1:0-154454 GCA_022606495.2 Halesus radiatus
ATAAATATTCCTATCTTCCCTGTATAACCTTAATTGTTTGTTTGTCTCTTTATTACGCCAGTTTCATGTTCATCTGGTCGCTTAAATACACAATTCTTGTCGCCTTGTTTACATTAGTCATTGACAACCTCAAAATTTTACCTAAATGTATCGAACTATATTCAAAGTAGTAGTCCATATATCTCAATATTTCTATTGAATTCCTTCAGTTTAAATTTTATAATTGATTGATACATTTCTCATCTACATTTTCATATTATCTGATGTCCCGAATCTACTCAATTAATACCTTTTATCACCTAAAATCAGTCTAGTTTCACTCCCATGTAATTATCTACGTTTCTGAAATTAGAAAATTGTACTCCAATTTCGCATTAGTCCCGCCTAAATCGCCTCTTAAGTTTGCCGAAGTTTCCATACTGTATAATTCTTGTTTCTTCCCTTTTTCATCTGTTGAAGCTATTGTTCTCTGAATTATTTTCTCTAATTCGTTGTTTTTCCGCTTAGCCTTACATGACACGTCTTTCTGTCTAAATTCTAATGCAAACACACCTTTCCCCGTGCAAGATAAATCATCACTTTGTAGTTTTTTATTTGTAATTAACATTTTGCGTATTATTTTTTACTTTCTGCTTTCACTTTTCATTGGTTATCTATCTCTGCATTATCCATTGTTTTCTTTAAAGTTCACGACCTCTCTCGTCCTATTCGCCCTCTGCTGGAATATTTACATTATAGGCCGTCGATCTGAACCCTTTCGATTCACATAAATAATTAATATTTCCTTTGTCCTGTCACCACTAATTGTTGTTTATGTAAAACGCTCGTTTGATTGGTAACGTTTTCGTTGATTTGGCCCAATCCTGTGATGTTTATTTATAAGAGGGAACGCCTTCTTCCCACTGCCATCTCGTGGTTTTATGTTGCAACGAGTTTTATGAATCAAAAATATTGGATTATAATTCACTGTAATCAAACTCTCCACAAGTCGATAGATGTCGCTCCCTTAAGCTTTTCTAGCATGAAAGTTATGCATATAAAAAAAAATATTTTCCAGGGTTCCTTTAAAAGAAAATGATGATGGTTAGACCATTACACACTTCAGTGAACATTAGTTTGAAGTTGGAAAGAATAAATTTCACTCCTCGCTTCCATTCCTGGATCAAATTTATAACGTTGCACTATGAGAAACATATATTTTAGATTTCTTTCAGAAGGAAATGGAAAGCTTTAGGCACATCCCTCAATATAAATAATATATATGGCGAATGAATAGACATTGTTAAGCAGAACATACCTAAGTTACTATTACGGCTTATCTCAAATGTCCGTTTGGAGTAATACTGCCTTGAAAGCGATCTTCGCATTAGAATGTTAGATTAAGATCACTTTCAAGACAGTATAGGCATTTGACCTTAGCCGTCCGTAATAGTATCTAATGTTTTACTTTAAAAACCTATCCAATGGTATATCAACTACCAGTGCCAAGGGATGGGATGATGATCCTGATTCCGGTTTTTTTAAGGATAAGACATTCTCATTATCCTGAGGCTTACTGGGGTTCCGATGCTCTTGAATGACAGCTGTCATTCAGCGAATAACATCCTTTGAAAATATTGATATTTGCACAGTTTTAACAAAAGAAAAACATAGTATTATCGTAATTATGATTTTTTATTAAAAAAAAAGTTCTGTAATTATCTTCAAAATATAAAAAATAAAATATGAAAAAAAAACCTTTAATTGAAATTGCTTTTGTTTATCTTTTTTTATCCATGCAAAAAAAAGCAAAAAAAAAAACAAAAGAAAACAAGAAAAATAAACAAATAAAAGATATGATTTTATTATGGATGCCAATGAAAGCTACGAGCATTGCTTCAAACGTTGTGGAACAAAGGTCTCGGATATACCGTAAGGTCCTAGGTTCGAGTCCCAGTTGCTACCGTTATATTTTACCTTTCTGCGTTTTTTCGTTATCATGTTTAATTTTTTTTTTTAAAGAAAGATAAATATTCCCTGGTTACGAATAACCTGGCAATATTTGAAAATCTCCTACTACCATCACAGTAACCGGAAGATGTTGCTTGTGTCGTTATGGAGGACTTAGCCAGCCGAGGAATTGACCTCACGACGCTTGGGTGAGGCCCAAACGCGATGCCAACTCAGCTACTGACCGGTCAGTATTGTCATTTTGAGAGGTGTTAATATTATCTCCAATGATTAAAAATATATCACAATGAGGTTTTCACGCCTTAATAAGTCATTCCAAAATTGAACTTATGAAGCATTCTTCCAAAAAAAGAATTGTTTTCCTATGTGTTAAGAATGGTTGACCTCTAATCTTGTATCAACTTTTGTTTATCACGGACAAGTCAATAATTAGAGATTACTACGACAAAAATGATTTATCATTAAGTCACTCAAATTTGATCCTTCCATGATTAATAATCGTCGACCAGCTTCTCTCCACTCTTGTGTCAAGAATATAACAAAAAATAATATGTCTGCAATAATTTCTGGCCAACTGAGCACAAAGAAAATCAATTTGACTCTTTTGACAACTGAGTTGGCGGTATTTTCATTAAGGGAAACAGTAATCCACTTCAAACAAAGGAAATCGCCTGTATGTCGTATTGTAGATTGAAGTACGGAACATGATGGTGTGCCATAAAAATCAATGGGAAATACTGAGAAATGGAATATCGGAAAATATAATAGAAAATCTGTCAATCATGCATGTTTTCAAAAGAATGTTTGCTAGTTTTTTAAACCAATTTTATTTTTGTGGGTATTCTAGAACTGGTATAAAGCAAAGAGAAATAATGTATCCGGTTTCAATTGATATCTACAATGATACAGATACTACATATTTATGAAACTTTTTTTTTGCATTTTAATTAGCATATTAATTAACGCCAAACTGAATGCCGTAGAAATGTAGAAATGAGATCTCTTGAGACGAATGTGTGGTAAAACCATGTAAAGAATGAAAGGCTGATATAAGCGTAATGAGTAGGATTAAGAAAGGGACGCTTAGATGTTTCGGGCATGTAGAGCGAATGAACGAATAAAGGGGTGTAAGAAGAATATATGACGCGAATGTGAATGAAAGAAGAAGCCGGGGACGCACGAGGAAGACATGGCACGATCAAGTGAATCAAATACTTGAGTCGGGCTAGGTCAGAAGTCGGAATAACAGAAGAGAATGTATGTAGTAAAATGTATAGTGCGTCCTCTCTGCCTACCCTTGCGGTGAAACAGCGTGATGGTTAGGTAGTTAGTTAGTTAGCCAATGTCTTTATTGCACTGTTAGCAACTCGGAACAACGAGGTTCCACCTGCCATTTTCATGAAATTTAGAAATTGAGGTACATTGTTTGAATCACAAATAAATGAATGAAAACTGGTATTTAGGAGAAAGTGGATGTACAGAACGACAAAAATGATCATGGTTAGGTATAACAAAATAATACACAACGACGCATTTTTCACTTATATAGACATGTCGTTAATCTCACAGCTTCCCAATACCATAGTATAAGCTGAATGTTACTTGGTGTCCATAATCATTAATTAATTTATTTATTTATTACAAAAAATTACATAATCATTACATAATACATCATACGGATGTTTTTTTTTTACTTCGTATTGATCTACTCTCCATAAATTGTGCTCCAGTAGCTCGTGGTACTGGGAGGAGTATTAACATACGTAATTAAAAATTAATAAAAACAATTCAATTTGTCAACAATATCAACCCTTACCACTCCATTATTTTTTAATATTTGTTGTCAGCCAACAAATAATTTAAATAATGTCAAAATATTAATTTATTGATAGGCAGTTACAAAAAGGTTATTTTATACTAAAACAAAAACCGAAAACAGTCAAAATTTTATTAAAACGTTAATTTAAATGTTTTTTTATCGAATAATCACAAGAAACAACGTCACGTGTCAAGGGTTAAAAACTTATTAAATGACTACAAACGTAGATCAACAAAACAATTTTAGAATTATAATAAAAAATAACCAAATAGTATTTTATATGCTAGATAGTATACATTAAGGCTACAATATATAATTATTTACGTTCAGGGAGGTAATTTGCTTTTTGAATTGTTCATATTTCACAGTTTCTGTTACATTAATTTTGTTTTTGTATACTAATATATTGCACCATCATATACCTAAATAAAGGTAGTGGTGCAGTGCGTGGTCATTCTTAGCATTATAATTATGCCTATCGCCAAGTTATTCCGCTCCCGCGATACTGCAGCGCTTCTAAAATGCTAATGGAGGAGAGAGTGCACTTTGAAATACCTATTATACGCGTGGAAAGCCTACGATGAATACGTAATTCCCTCAATATGCATTCAAACTATGTCAATCTATTTCCCCATTCTAACCCCTCGAGGACATTAAACCGATTAAATTTAATATCCACAAATTCCTCAGCCAACTCAATGTAATGAAAACTAATGATTACTTTGTATGTAGATTTAACCTTTCTTTGTTTATAAGGAATTTCTCTAACCCTGCAAACCTTCTGAAAGAAAACTCTATTAATTTAACGGTAAGCAGAAAATATATCTGTATGAATCAAAAATCGCTCTTGAGCCAGCGACCTGGCGTCACGAAATTGTTAATATTTTCTCTTATGATTTTCATTATTATTCTATGCTCTAAACTTCATAATATTCAGAGCATTGAAACATCAATTTTACTCCAAAAAAAAAACAAGTGGCTATTTCATCGTTAAAATTGTTAAAACTCCGGTGATACAGTGTAGTGACAACAGCGGCTTCAATTACACAGGCGGTAATTACACATGCTAACAATGCACTTCGAAAATAACTTATTTAGTCGTTTCATCATTGCATTAATTACACGCGGACAAAATACCACTCACGACTTGCGTCTCGCAAACATTGCTTAGTAAGGAAATTTACTATTTTACTGTAGTTATAATGTTTTTGTCTATGAAACTGACCATTGACGGTAAAGTTGTCCACTGGACCCAAGGGATTCATTTTCTAGTTTTTACTCCCGTATATTTTATCTTAAAACACGAATTCTTTAGGAGCTGTGGGACCTGGTAAAAAAGACATAAATGTCTCATATTCAAGAAATAATGTTGTCAAAGCGTGTATTTCAATTCTGTTACAACTGAAAAAACTTTCTTTGTCCACCTTTTTATTATTTGCGATTTCAATGCGCGCCATTCTCACGGAATAAAATAGGTATATTAACAATGCGGTATTCAAATGGCAAATTTATTTTTATCTCCACAGAGCCGGCTGTAACGTATGAAGCTTTTATGATTTTTCATGGCCGTAAAATCGTAGAGGATTCAGCCTCTTACTTATTCCACAATATTATTTGATTAAAGTTTTAGAAACGTTTAAGCTCGATATTCGTAATTCTGCTATGTATTGGGATATGTTACATCTTGATTTTGCCTCAGTCATTTAGATTCCTTAATTTCAAACCAATATTTATATTTAATCATTGAAGAAGATAATATTAAAATAATCTAAATGAAACATGAAACCGAAAAAAACAACAGAAAAGAAAAAGATATCAGTCGCATCTGGGACTCGAACCCAGGACCTCTGTCTTTCCTGGACAACCGCTTTACCAACTTAACTAATGAGACCAGTTCAATTTACGTCATCTTCATCGATATCATATCTCAAATTCAAGACTTGTCAATATTATCCTCCATTTTTAATCCCATAGTATTGGCAGCTATCTTTATGATATTTATTTTTCGGTTTCATGATTCATTTAGGTAATGTTAATTATCTTCTTCGATGATTAAATATTACAATGAGGTTTATAAACTTCAATAAAAAAATCAATATTGGTATATTGAACTATCCAAAACAAATTTATAAAACATCCCTCCTATCGCTTTTGTGGTCATCGATTTGATCCTATTGCTCTGCAGAAATACAAGAAAATATCTGATGCTTCATTTATACACAAAATTGTTAACTGTCTTTTCGATACATCATATTCGTTGGAAACAATTGCAATTCGTTGCCCCGAACGTTAAACCAGATCGAACGATTTATTTATCACTAGTTGATGTGTACCCGGTTTTTTTAAAAAAATAAAGTTATGAAGCTGTGAATTATTGCTTGTCATTAGGGTGACATAATTGATTTGACAGCCAAAGTAACGATCTCCAAATTCATTTGAATATTTTTTTTCATTAGAAACGTTTATTTTTTTCAAAATATATCTAAATCATAAAGTTCTTAAGTAAGTACTTACTCGTATTTTCCGTTTTGAAAATATTCTACTCAAAAAAACCTTCTTCTTTTGAATATGCAATCTGTGGCTAACCAGAGAATTATATCTATGGGCTAACCTAAATGAGACATGGCGGGTTCAATGTTCTTCATACTGATTTTAAAACGCTATAGCAATAGTTTTACATATTAGATTTCATTCAAACTACTTTACTTCCGAGTAGGTACCTACTTAAGAACTTTATGATTTAGATATGTTTCGAAAAAATAAACCTTTGGAATGAAATAACATATTCAAATGAATGTGTCTTTATTTGGAGATAGTTACTTTCGCTGCCAAATCAATTATTGTACCCGAGCAAGGCCGGGTACACATCAACTAGTTCTAAATGAAAATATGTAAATTATGATTCGTTGAATGTATTCTAATCCTTATAAGAAAGTCGCAAATAATGCGAATTGAACATGTTTTGAATACCAGAAGACGTATAACCTATTACGAACGACGCATAAATACTGGTAGCAAATCTAAAGAAAGGACCTCCAGTGGGCTGCCCGACAGAGGTGTGGGAATGTAACACCAGGGACTGAGCCCGTTGTGGACGAAGGCCCAGTAGCCCAGTAGCCCAGTAAGGGGACACCTGGAGCCGCCTTGTCAAAGCGATGGATCTCCGATCCGAATAAGACAAGGAGAAGAAGACGAAATTATGAAAGAAGAATGTTTACATGGGGTGTAACAATATGTTCGCGACAGGTTTTTCCCCGGTGAATCCCAACGTGGACAATATAACCTACGAGTGTGCGATTTAAGTCGCTTGTGATGCAATCAAGAGTTACACTCGATTCATTTACCAGCACCGCGCAGTTCAGATACGTAAAGTGGCAGGCACAGCAATTGAACTTTAAAGGTCCTTCGTGGGACGATTTTATATGATTTTCGGTGATGGGTATACTTTGTGCACCTAATTAATTATGAACACTGTAAATAATTCAACGCTATTTTCGTTGAGATCTACGTATGACGTATTTTAAGGGTTTCCGTTTCATAAAATTCCTAAATATTTTGTGACAATTTTATTTCTTTGGAATGTGACTTTCTGATCAATAAAAAATAACAGTTTTCATTGATTTGTACTTGAACCTAGTAAATTTTACTTGCGATGCATTTTGTACGCCCTTCTATTCATTTTTTTGGATGGGTTACGTTTTATAGGGGAACGCGACGAAATGTTGTTTACATATGTTTTTTTTTTTTTTTAATTTTATTTACCGACTGTAAGCGACCATTGTCGTTACAGGACTGTAAACATGTAGGTGCTGGTCAAGTCGTTATCGTATCCGTGATGTCTCGGGCGTCGGGCTCGCTCTGGATTTCCAAATATTGTTCCTTGCAAAAGGGAAACAATGTCGACTTTTGTAGATTCTGCTGTGGTCGGGTATCCAAAGGTGAGAAGTCAAAGGCAGTTGTCCGATGGAGGTAAGCAGTGGTCAGAGTGAAACAAGGCGAGTGGTTCAGAAGTCAGAGCGGGCGGCGGGCAGGGAGGAGTACTTGTCAGGCTGGCGATCAAATGCTAACTGCCGCAAACTGGCGTTTGCAGGCTATTTATGCGGTCCACCAAGCGCGGACCGCCGGTGCCGTGTAGATGTCTAACAAGTCGGTCTCCCTCTCACCAACCGTACCGCTCCAACGCTTTTATTCAGGCATTTCAGTTTGAGCGGTCTGGAGCGAACAAGCTCGCCAGACCGCCCGTTACATATATTAACAGACAACGATAATTTAATAATAAGTGTGTAGCTTCAGATATTCCGGGAGGCGTTACGTCCGATACACCGACCATTGTATAATTACACAAAATACGCAACAAGAAATTAGATAAACAAAAACTTCGAAAAAAAAACAAACATAATATATGAATGAAGCAATGACAAAAATACACATTTGAAAGAACATTCAAGGGAAATCCTGAACAAATGTTTTAGAGTCCATGATTTTAGACGTACTAAATGGTAATCTTCAAAGTTCATTTTCGTAAAGCCTGACAAAAGTCATTTAGACTGATACCAAAAATTTCAACACCCTGGCTTGAGTTAACAAGTCTCAACATTCTGGACAGTGGAGAATGGTTTCTATAATTAGTAGTGTTCATTGAGGGAATGCAATTCATTGTTTCTGAGTCTGCAACAAGGAATATTGAATTAAATTAGTTGCAACATGGAGAGGAGGGGGAGAGGGGCACCTCGTAGAAAAAATATACTCGAAAAGTAGATAATGGGTCCAAAAGGGTTGGGATTCTCTTCTTTAACTGAAAGAAACCGATTCCGAAGCACATTTGAAGTTTAACATGTACATTGGTCTCCGGTGACATTTTTTTCCCAATAAAACAACAACAAAATCTTTCACATGTCCCATTGACAAGAATTACTTTAGGCTAGCCCTTAAGTATTATATCCTCAGTGTTAGCTGAACTAAAGTGTTAATTTTAGTACTGCTCAATTCCAAATCCCCGAGCAAGTGGGACTATGGTATCCCTAATTGGGTATATTGTGAGGCTGAAAGAATTGAGGATAATAAGTACCTGGCTATTCAGATCTGGTTACTAAACACGACAAAAGCCATTACAAGAAAGGTTCCGAATCAGCATGTTTTTCTTTCACTAAGCGATCTGAAAGTTACTACCATTCTGGAACCTGCAGCAAATAATTATGATAATTAAATTTTAAATAATATTATTTATTTGAATTGCGCACGTCGAGTCCTTGACCTCTGGATCCGAATACAAAGATTTTAGCTGTTTTGCCATCGAGAACGCCAAACTAATAAAATATAAGTGCTTTCCCAACAATATTGTCAATATCGTAAGTACTTAACATTCTTCTCCAATGTTCTCTGAACTTCTATTATCATTGGATTTTTCCTGTATTTGGCCTCCGACGGTAATGGTGGCTTTAAAAGCGAATGGGCCACATTAGGCTTTAGTTTACGTGAAATCTCTTGATGCGTATTATTATTTTAAATTGTTCCAGCCGTGGGAACTTTTGCCCTTAAAGTGTGCGAATTTACACAAGGATGTACGAAGAATTGTGGATTTAGTGTCAAAATGTACGTAAACAATTATAAACACTTCGACGGTCCCAACGCGAGGTGTCGAATCTGCAAAATTATTGTCTGAAACTATCCAATTACAGTGTGTATTTTCAGATGATACCAAAAAGGGTTTTTCTCAAAATCTTCTTTTTAAAATGAAAGATGCATCCGGTGTAGAAAGTCAAATCTAACTTTGTTTTAACTCTCTTGTAAACCTTCCAAAATGCAGACTTTACGTTGGAAATTCGGACTTGTTCTCAACGTGTGCATTTTATCAATATACACACATCTGAATGAACAACTAGACACACAACATTAACATTTAACATATGTATATCTCATTCCAACTATGGTTTACATTCCAAAATTGGTACATCGTTACGTCTTGCTAACAAACTTTTGTCTTATTCTCCCATATTAGATATATTTTCCATAAACTAAAAATTTTCCATTTCTTCGTAATCCCTCCCTCCTTTGACGTTCTGTCTCTTTCTTTTGTATGCGTTGTCCCACTCTATTATATGTATGCATATCTCTGTCTCACTTTTTCGTTGTTTGTTTCGTTTAATATTTAGTCTCGCTCTTACTGTATTTGTATATCTCACCTTTATGTATGCTCACTCTATGTATTTTTGTTTAGTTTTAAATTTAACCCTGACGAAGTTTAGGATAAGCGAAACCGGTTGATGATGATTTAAAAATAAGTGAGTTGTTTAAAACGAAGTATTCGTTTTATTTAATAAATATGTCAGACCACAAAGTAATTGCTTTCTATGAATAAATTATCATTATCATTATTAAAAAAAAAAATCATCTGATATCACTCAACTTGAGAAATACAAAACAGTAGGATAGTTTGGCAGAATGAAAACAGAATTCAAAACAATTAGAAATTATATAAATATAAAAATATACGCAGATAATCTCACCAACGGAAAAAAAACTAAATTTGCAGTTTTTGGACGCAAAACTTTTTGAAATAACGAAAATCTTTAGACTTGCGTTAGAAAATGGATCACATTAATATGAATTAAAGCGAACAGAACATTGTAAGAATTCTGAAGGTCTGGAAGACGGCAATGGGCTGAACATGTAGAAAAAATGTCCGATCACAGGATACCGAAAATCATGATCAGGTCGACGTCCCAATAGAAGCGACCTGGAGGCAAAAGGACGGAGAGGTGGACTAACTACTTGGAATAGAGCAGGACGGGAAGGACTGAGGACTGGAGGCGAATAATTGTGAAGTACTCGCAAGTTAGTGGTGAGCATTTGTGAAGGAGGCCAAATCCCATATTTAAATTAACGTTGCAGCAAAAGTTATGTTATTTCTTTTCTTCTTTTCATTGTCTTTCAGGCTTTGCAATCTCCACGGCTTCAAAATATGATCATATTATATTCCTCCCGAAATGCGAATTCTCCAAATTTCGTGAGCGCGTCTTTGTCGTATTCGTTTCTGTTATAGTCATATTCGTCATAATAACTGTAAGCGACGTTTTACTCCCGGAGACAAAAGCAGTCTTTTCAGACACGTAACAAGTCTTATTAAAAGCTATTTAAAAAAGGAATACGAAATAATACAATAATGTTGGAAGGGATGAAAAAAAGTTGTCCTTTTGCAAAAAACAAAGATTTTACGAGCGAGAAAAGTAAAAGTTTTATTTGAACATTTTTTTACTGACGTAGAGAGAAAGAGAAAAGGGCAAACATACATATTTTTTAATGAGACGTTGTTAAAATAAAAGCATTTTTATGAATTATTTTTTCCTTGTAGTTTGTTTTACCTGCCATTAAAGGCTATAAAACGGTCTGATATTATCGTCTCTCGATGGCAACCACGAATTTTCTGGTTTATTTTTAAAGTATATCGACTATATTTATTATGAACATGAAGAGATAATCCAACAGAATTGTGTTGTGGGCATGTCTGTGTATACGAAGAAGGGCTAAGTTTATTTTGCTTCTGGTGAAATTGATCAAACATGTTCGTATTTCAAAATTCTTTCTCTATCAAAATAATCAAATTAATGAGCCCCTCTGAAGCCTAGATGCCTGTAAAATCCTAGTCTTATATAAGTTGGCGAAGTGAATTTTCTTTTACATTGGTGTAGATTACACTTTTAGGGATTTTCTTTCGGTGACTGTAAACGCATTCAGGGTAGAAATATCTATTGAAAAATTTTAAGCATATAAAAACACATAAAAAGGAATCTTATTATAAGTGAAATGTTAAGGTTGTGCGTTTTATTTAAATATAAGTGCAATTGAAGTAATATATTCTCAAAACCATCAAAAATTGATTTGACAGTGAAAGTAACTATTCCCAAATAAAGAAACATTCATTTGAATATTTTATTTCATTCCGAACGTTTATTTTTTTCAAAATATATCTAAATAGTAAAGATCTTAAGTAGGTACCTACTCGTATTTTCCATTTTGAAAATATTCTATTAAAAAAAACTTCTTTTTTTGAATATACAATCTGTGGCCAACCAGAATGTTACATCTATAGGCTAACCTAAATAAAACATGGCGGGTCCAATGTTTTTCATAATAATTTTAAAACGTTATAACAACAGTTTTACATATTGGATTTCATTCAAACTGCTTTCTAAACTTTTTCGGCACTAATAAGAACAAACTGTGATATTTTCAGTGCAACCGGTCCAGTGATTTTCGAGAACATCGGGGACAAAGAAGCAAACAAACTTACATTGATTTATATATGTATATATATATTAACAGATAGTTTTTTGATAATGATGGCCAGTGCCTGTGTGTTTGAATATTATCGAACCCCCAAATTAGATGACGTACTCTTGCACCCTTTATAATTATTATAATTATCAATTCACAATTCTTATTAAATCGTGAGAGATTGTACTACTTACAGTAGTTTAATGCTAGGCAACCGGTTTGATCCCGTAACCTTACATACGGTATTTTACGCATGTTACCTAACAAATCTAGGCTTAAATTCTGTTTCACAATTACATTCAACAATTTACAAATTTCTTTAGAGAAATAAAGCAAATTGACAAATTGAGGATATTAATATTACTGCATATATGTACGTAACGTAGTACTTTTGCATATCTTCTGAAAGAATTGAATATGGCAACATTTTCCAATCATTTTTTAGGGAGGATTTTGGGAAGATTGGAGGTGCTGCCGGCCTGTACTTAATGTTGATTAAATTCCTATATCCAATGTCCAATACACCTGTCCATTTTAATTATGGAACACACAATTTCATATCAATATTAATTTATCGTTCTATGGAATTTTCAATAAAATTGATATTCAATCATTTAATTATGTCAAACGCAGAATTGGCCGGTTGTTGCAAATTATGCATGCTGATCCAATTAAGGCGTAATGCTGTACCGGAAAAATAGGATAGTTTAATAATTTTTTTAGGGGAGGCAAAATTTGATTAATATCCTTTATTGTCCAATGTACATAGGTACTTACAAATTGTCAATAAAATATTTTATCATGTAACAAAAAATTGACATTCAGACCTTATTGTATTTGAATGATAGTAAATGCATATAAATATTAGTAGGATAAGAACGTGATATTTAAGACTGCATTCAAGTTATTAAAACATGGTATGTACTTAGAATCACAAACACGTGTCACAAATCGTATTTAGCAATTTACCATGAAAGACAAAAAAATTTAGAAAGTTGCCAAATATGAGATATGCCGGTTTGTGTTGTGGGCGATGATTTATTCGGAACATTTTTGTAATAAAAATTTTCTTTAGAATTTTTTTTAATGATATATATGAATACCGCACAAGAGTCCCAACTGCTCCCAACAGTCTGGAGCCAGTGAAACTATGGCATCCCCAATTGGGGAATGTTGTGAGGCTGAAGGTATTTAGGAGGGGAATGAGAAGGGGAAGAGGTAGGTGGGGAAAAAACCTGGCTATTCAGATCTGGTCACCAAACACGGCGAAAAGCCATTTCAGGTAACGCTTCAATTCTGAATAGTGGTCTTTCACCAGGGCGATACTGAGAGTATCTTCTACTCTGGAACGTGCGCAAATATACGAGTACTTTATATATTTTTTAAATTAATTCATTGTGAAACAGCGCAAATCAATTAAATAAAATTTACTTTCCCACGCCGGAATTTGAATCCGCGACCTTCGGATTCGTAGTCTAGCGCCTTAACCTTCGACCATGGAAGCCGTCTAAACGTTTTGAATATTTAAACTGACCGTTACATTCAAATTTATACAAATGTTTGCTAACGAACAGTAAAAAAATTGCAATTATTTTTGCTAGTTTGTGTCAAGAGATAAAATAGATGATTGGTTTGACTCACCCACGACCAGTAACGACATGGAGTTCCCCATGGGCGGAGTGGTGCTGACTTGGCACTCATAGGTGCCAGAATCTCTGTGCTGCGGTGACAACACCTGAAACATGTACAAACACGCTATTATATTATATTCTTTGTGCATTCATAAATTAGGGAATAGTTGACGGCTCCCGAGATATTCGACGCCCTCCATGGTCGAGGGGTAAGGGTCTCGACTACGAATCCGAAGGTCGCAGGTTCAAAATTTTATTTAATTAATTTGCGCCGTTTCACAATGAATTAATTTAAAAATAATATATGGTACTCGTATATTTGCGCACGTTCCAGAGTAGAAGATACTCTCAGTATCGCCCTGGTGAAAGACCACCAATCAGAATTGAAAGGTGGCTTGAAATGGCTTTTATCCATGTTTGGTGACCAGATCTGAATAGCCAGGTATTTTCCCCAACTTTCTCTTCCCCTTCTCCTTCCCCTCCCCAATACCTTCAGCCTCACAACATTCACCAATTGGGGGTGCCACAGTCGAGTGGCTCCAGACGGTTGGGAGCAGTTGGGACTCTTGTGCGGTATTCATATAAAGTATATATATATACATGTTTTCAGGTTTTCACGGCCAAAATTATTTTCTTGATTAGTTTTAGGGATAAAATACCGTGTTGCGCTTCCTCCTTCTTTAGCCGACATTTTGGACACCGTCACAGTTACCATTATCAGGGCAGATATGTAGATTGTGGTGAAGTGCGTATTTATGTATGTAGAAGTGATACCGTGTTGCACGCGTTAATCGGCCCAATATTATTATCAACCTTGTCTTAAGGAGGAAGAAGCGCAACGCGGAATAATATCCCAAAAAGTAATCAAGATATTACTTTTGGCCGTGAAAACCTGAAAGCATATCTAGCAAACTCTTAGTTTTAGAAAATTGTGATTATCGGAATTTCAAAATCACAGCACCCTACTACCGGTATTCAAGAATTTCAAGGAAAATTATAAATATTCATTAAATATATGTTTGCTATCAAGATTCGTGATAATCCGCAATATAGCCAGAGAAGGATGGGTTCGAAATTCAAGCAGAATTATGGAATTAAAACAAAATATTAAAAACAAGATAGTTCAGCTTCAAGGAAAAATATCGAAATTAGGTTAGGAGAATGGATGTTTCCAATTTATCCAACTTGGGGTATAAGTAATTAAAATTTGAACAGTTTTCTGTGAACTCACTCTTAAGATCCAGTCTTCCGTCTGTGGATTGTGAACACTCTGAAATCTCTGGTCCGACGTGTAGGTGGACCTCCCCACCGTTAGCAAGTGGAGGTCTCTGTGTCGTATCCAAGAAACCTATCCAACAAATATTCATTCTTATTCCTGGTCATGACTTAATAATATAAAATACGGAAATTATAGATTATTTTATTTATTTATTAATTAAACAACAATAATTTTCTTTTAACCTCTGTTTTATTATATAAATATCTGTGTGTTTCCAAACCAATAGTTCCTTCGTCGGGATATAATTTATACTGAATTCTGTATATAAGCAGACAAAATTATAAACATGGACAACAATATCAATAATTGGAGACGGTAAATAATTAGATAGGTTAATTTTTTTAATAAAATAATAAAAATTGTTTTTAAATTAGAAACTAGATATTCAAACAAAATAGTAATAATCAAGTAAATAATTAATAACCTAATATTAAAAAATTAAAAAATTTATTTTCACATTGACATATATTAAGAATAATTATTGTTATTTTAGTACCTTGGTTGATTCTTGATCAATGTTTATAATTTTTTCTATAGTCACATTGCTTGTGTCATTATTTTTCAGTACGTATTGTATTCCGATAAATCAACCATCGATCTCGAAACATGTAGATATTTATTTATTAAAATAGTGTTCTAAGCAAAATGATTAATTATAATTTATATAAGTGATGCAAAAAAGTGAATTTACATTTATAAAAAAAAAATGAAATCATTCATTGGTATTACACATGACAAAAATGATAATGTTTTAACGAAATTAATATTTTAAAACTTACAAAGAATTGTCAATTTTTGTAAGTGCACGTTGTTTTGAAAATTTGTTAATTTATGAATAAATATAATATATATTTATATATATTTTTTTAATATTAACTTAGCGATAAAAGCATTATTTTGAAATGGAAAACCAATTAATGTGTACGTCAAATTTTCATGTTTTGAAAAAAAATATTATGAAAAATTACGTGCGCCTTCCAGTTTTAACAATACCCCTTTTTTCTTCAGGGAAAAAGATATTTGTAAAAATTACAGGATATATCAAATTATTTTTAAAAATAACATCATTATAAGAACAAAACATTGAAATAATCATTAAATAACTACACAGATCACAAGTACATCCAACAGTTGACTTTAGAAATCACCTCTGGGCTAGAGCTTCCAAATAGTTGATAATCCGTTGTTAAAAGACCGACTGCCGTCTCTAATGCACAGACGCTATGAAGGTATGCTGAGTCTGTTCTACAGATATGTCAATGAAGCTAACAGCGACATCTGTCTTTTCTAATACATTTAATATTTTAATCCGGGCCTCTTCAAGGCCCGCATTAACAAATCCCTTCAGCCCCTCCTTAATCCCACTCATAATGGTGCCCAACCAGTTAACGATATAGTTCCCCTGTAAGTGCTCTGTACATACAAGGCACTCTTGTGAGGTGTCAAATATTTTTTTTTAGTATTAAATGTACTCTTTACTAGCCTCACTTTACTGCAATTTTTGTCTTTTTTAAATTGAAAAGAGTATAACAAGTGCATTAAATACTTGATTCTAGTCATGTGAAGAGTCACAGAAATAAAAGAGGGTGTTCGTAAGATGATGCATGTGTAATGAAGAAAAAGGAGTGTCTGCCAAGATTGTTGGTTGGTTATTATATACAATTGGATTACATAATATAACACAGTAAATTAAATAAATACATAGGTACACCATAAATTTCCAGCGCACTTTTTTTATTTTTAGCAGCTACAAATGAAATGGTAAGAAATGTGACTTACTGTTTTGTTTCCAAGGTTCCTAATCTTACAGTTAAGGTACGACGTCTTGCCCACCAGGGCTGTGACGTTCTTCGAGACAGACGTGTCGAAGTAGGGTCCGTGGTCCGCATGGACCAGGTTCTCTTCTATCTCGTCGAACCCCTCGCTCTGGTGGTCGGGGTACATCGGCGGCTCCTCTGTGTAGATGTAGTTTCCAGAGGAATCTAGACCAAAAAAAAATTAATTATAATTTCTTCAAAAGATCGGTATTCACTTTGTGGCGTCATTATTAATAAATGAATCAAAAATCGTTTGTATTCACCACTTTATTAATATAAACATATCAATATGTTTCTAAAGCGATGCTTTTCTCATCAGGAATATATAGAATACCAATAATATATGGAGGCCGGTTGAGAGAGAACCCTTGGCCTCCCCCGCCGGACTCTCTCAACCCATTGTATTCTATATATTCCTGATGAGGAAAGCATAGCTTTTTAAACATATTGATACGTTTATATCAATAAATTTGTGAATACAAAGTATTTTTTAATTCATTAATTAGATTTATAACTTTTTTGTTATTGAAACAATATTAAAACATTTCAATTCAAGAGGCGGGCATAGGTACCGCCGCCCCGGAAATTATTAATTCGATAGCCAACACCCATGCCATAGCTCACCCCAAAGAGTTTGCCACGTTTTATGGCTTGGAGCAGGGGTTCCCGGATTCATGGGTTGAAATTTGTCCAGGTCTTGGCGAATGCATCTGCCCACCAGAGGGATCGGAAGAAACCGGTTGAGAGAGACCCCTTGACCTCTCCAGCGGTAATCTCTCGAAACATTGCTTTATGCCGCAGTGGGCGGGATATTTTAACACGTCCGTCACTTTCCTACCCACACCTCATACCTTTTTCTCCCCCAGAACTTCCCCATCATAGAAAATATTTTACCTAAGGCCTCCTTTGTAGAGTTTATGTAAACAAAAAACTTTATAAGTCTACATCGTACGGAGAGGAGAGTTTTTGGAAGTCGTAATGGGAAGCTGGAGGTCAAGGAGCCAGTCAATGGTGTCGGGAGTCATTCGATTTAACATACATATGCCTCCGGAAAACTGATGGAATGGACATTCTTCTACGATATGTTCAGAAGTTTGTATGTGTCCACATTTATACACTTCCAAACCCTTTAGATCCTATTTTGTGCGATGTATACCCACAACAACTGTGACTGTACCTGATGCAATTTAATAAACCCCGTACAATCCGAGGAGTCAGGTGTACTGATTAGGTGTACGTTACTGATCAGGTGTACGTTACTGATTGTGCCACCTAAACCTCTTTCCATTATTAAAAAAATATATATATATCTCTGAAAAAGTATTAAGTACATCTTCCCATGCACATTTTTAATGGTCACATATTTTGCTCTTACTCAATCCATAATCGCATACGGACTACTGTCTCGGGGAAGTGCAACCAATATTATGTGGATAGACCCACTAGTAAAAGAATAAATCAAAATAATTAAAATTATTCTTTAAGTACCTACTTTACAGATTCTGCTGAAATTTTCAAGATGAACAAAATCTTCAAGAAACTATACCTTTAATATCCCATTAAACATACCACCCGCGAACAAAGACATTTTAAATACGGTGCAATTAAACTATATAATTACATGCCTAGAACATTGAAATAAATAAGAGAGAATACACCAACACATTTATTAAAACTTAACATCTCTATCTGATATTGCACAATAATACTACATCATAAATATATGATCACCTCAGTACAGGCTCTCCTAGTGAGGCGTTCACAATACGGTATTATATATTAATAATTTACAGTGCATACACACCATTCTATACAATAAGTGCTTTAATTATTAAAATTGTCTGTAAATAAATAGAAATGAATAAATAAATAAATTATGTCGTTCATAACAATGGCGAACTTAAAAAAAAATAATTTATGTGCTGTTTTGACTTTTTTTCCATATTTATTTTCGTGAGAATATTTTAAACTATTTATCGATAGGCGGATAGTTTTATTCGTAAAATAAAAGCGATGTTTCCAAATAAATGTTGTTCCATCGAAAAGCTACTAATTCAATTGTGAAATTATTACTTTGCGTGTGCAGCAGTATCGCCGTTCCTATGACATAATATGAAACGTATTCATTGTTTTTTGTGTTTAATTCGTAGAACTTCATTTACTTTATATAACTTTTAAGAAGTTTACTAATTCATACGCGTGTTAATTAAAGGTCTATTCACATATACCGTTACTTTACGTGTCACCACTGCGCACTTCATTGGTAAATGTGAATCGAACTTTATCCAGTCACCAGTTTCAACACCCTTCTTCTATCGTATATAATTAATTACACGCCCCACACAACCACACAGGAATAAGGAAGAAAAAATATTTCTAAAAACATAAAAAATATTTGCGCAGAACCGTTTTCAAGCTCTCTGAATATTTTCGTGGAATTCTTCAATTTCGTCTAAAATCTATGACGTCAAAAGGGTTCGCGCCAAGGTCAGAATTTGGGGTCCCCGAGTGAACCGATGATTTATACAGAGGGGGTGTCTTCATTGTCGCCTTTCTCTCTCTAAGGGAATATGGCGTGATAGGCGATAACAATGTTATTCGACCCAGGTGAGTCACGATAGGCCATGATTTGTAAATGCTATGGAGCTTTTGTTGGGTCACTATTATGATAGTTGAGCTGTGAAGCATAGATGGTTTTTTTATTAATACATATATATATATATTTTTTTTTTAAATTCTAAATTTAAAGCAAATCAAATTTAATCTAGACAATAATATTAAGTATTTTCGTTTTTATCATTGTGAGAGCTATTTCGGCGTTCAAAGCCAATTTCAAACTTTGCGCAATTGGCACAAAATGTCTTTGAACCCCGAAGCAGCTATCTCAATGATATATTCATGACTAAATTTGATCTGGTTTAAATAAAAAAATGTACTTAATGAAAAATAACTACTACTAGTTTTAATGGTCTTACACAGGTGTCACTTTTTAAGAACAATAAAAGGAGTCCATGGATCCGGAGGTTATAATAATATTTACATAGTAAACAATGGCCTTACTGTACTTTATTCTGTGCCCAGTTTGTGATAATACTCAATAAAGACAAGTGCATATGCGGATTTATTTATTTTTTATATGAATATCGCATAAGCGTCCCAACTGCTCCCAACCGTCCGGAGACAATGAGACTATGGCATTCCCAATTGAGGAACATTGTGAGACTGAATTTATCAGGGAGGGGAAGGAGAAGGGGAAGAGGAAGGTATGTAAATACCTGGCTATTCAGATCTGGTCACCAAACACGGCGAAAAGCATATTCAAGTAACGTTTTAATTCAGAATGGTGTTCTTTCACCAGGGCGATACCGAAAGTACCTTCCACTCTGGAACGTACGCAAATATAATATATATATTATTTTTACATGAATTAATTGTGAAACAACACAAATTAATTTAATCAAAAGAATAAATAACTTAGAAGGGTAACTTAGAAAGGGTAGAAGGAAGGAATCCCCTTCCTTCTACCTTTTCCAACAATATGTGATCTGTATTTGATTTTTAAGTTTAGTATACAACTAATCCTGATGATGTGAACATTGTTCATGAAACATGTTGATTGTATATAAATAAAGTGATGTAAACTAAGTTATTTATTCTTTTGATTAAAATAATGACATCACAAAGTGAAACCCTTACAGAAGAAATTTTCTTCAAAAAATTACAAATTAATTAAATAAAATTTACTTGCCCACGCCGGGATTTGAACCCGCGACCTTCGGATTCGAAGTCGAGAGCGTTACCCCTCCGACGTTACGACCATGGAGGCCGTCAAAATGATCATGCATGTTTGCATTTATGAAAATTAATATACTTAAAAAGGTAATAATGACAATAAAATTAGTTCCTCGATTTGTCCAAAAATAACGCAGTTGTGAGCTTTCAAAGCGAACTTGAGAAAAACCTATACCCGTGACGTAACAAGTCACTTTTCAGTACAATTCACAATTCGAATGACTTTTACGGATACTGTAGCGCCTATGAAAACAAATACAATTTACACCAGATTCATGGCAACGTCATGGTTTGTAACATTTTCTATAAATCTTATTGTGCCTGCCTCTTCCAAAGCATATTTTTTTGTTAACTTGTTGATATAATAAATGAAAAAAAATGATAAATTATATCATAATGTCAACGTTTTTTGTAGTTTTCACTCGGTTATATCCCAAAAGTGGCAAACAAAGATGATAAATAGACTTATATCATTTCAAATCATATCAACACACGAGCAAAATGACACGATTTGGTGGTTTTTCTATGTATAATGAGGATGAAAGTGGTTGGGAACTTGATATGTGAGAAAGAAAAAATGGATTATTGTTGTTGTATTTGACTTTCACCGTTCTTGGATATCCTTTGCCATCATTTCAAAGGAGGGGTAAGAAAAGGTGACTTTATGCTTCGAAATATTTAAATGGTAGGTAAAATTTTAAAAGCATTTAAATAATTTGAATTTGGGGACTGGATATAATAAGAACCCACTTAGTTTATAAGAAAAAATATGAAAAAGCGAGACTAGCAGACCATAATAGAGTACTGATACCAACCACGGTGTTTGGGTGTTAGGGATGGTACAGGCAGATAAAAGATGAACGTTGACTTGTGTGAAATGCTGTAGAAATGAGATCCACGAGCCGTATGTGTATAAACCCTTGAAGCAAAAAATAAAGTAAAACTTATACCTTACTTATAACTTTTAAGAAAATCCATAAATAATAATTCTAGTATATTGAATAACCAAGTAAATTTATCGTATAGTCCTCTTTTAGATATTTTTTCCAGTGAATCGCTTTATTCTTCCGAATCAAACCCTAATTACACCCTCCCCTTTGGTCGGGTCCCACTCCAACACCTAAATATTCATATATGTCTATCATTATTTTATTTCGTAGTTTAGATTTAATATATTCCTGATGAGAGAAGGGCACTTTCAAAATCGGTCGAGATTATTATAATAAATTGAAGCGGTTGAAAACAAATTTGTTTTTTTTTTTATTGTAAAACTTATTCATTCACGCAAAACATAAAATCTGTAATGCCCATAGATTTTACACATTCAAAACAATCCAGACAGTCGGAAATGAACCAGGATGAAAAAAAAAACCATTTATCAAAACCAATGTCCCTCATTCATGGAAAGAGAACTCAGATATATGAGGAACCATTTCGTGGAACTGGGAGATATATCCAAACATCCAATGATTACCCAGGTGAACTTTTTTAAAAGGACTGAGTCGCAAAGGAATAAGGAGGAACATGGGTTATAGTCAATCAACAGAAATTACTTAAATTTTATTTATACCAATTTAAAAGAAAGCTGACGTCTTCAATTTATACGTTTTGACTCCTAGGCCCCATATAGGCCAATGATATTGGTTTTCTTCTAGCCTGGTGATTTACCAGTAATTCGTAATAATTTTAATATTATACATAGGAAGAATTCTGTAAAGCATAAAAGTTTATTGTAATAACTATTTTATAAATTTGCCAAAAAAAGGAATTAGTGGAATGGTATATTTTAATTAATAAATCAATACGAATTAATTTAGTTAAGCCCCTGCTTTTAATACATAAATACCTACATTTTTCAGAAGCAAACTCCCCTAATCAGGATTAACAATATGTATTTATATAATTATAACAACAAGGCAGTGCTTTAAACAAAGTAATTCTTATTAATTTATTAATTATGACGGTACGAAGTGATTACGCATCTTTTGAAGAAATAATTAATTGCTCTTGCTAACTCACGGTGAGAGGGAATCTTTAATATGGCTTTGCTAATCGTTAGTTTGGCATTGAGATTTGGCTGATGCCACACTAAAGAAGGTAATTGCAAATCGGTAAACATGAAAACATTCTCTAACTTATTACTTATTCTCTAACTTATTTTCAAATAAGGCGCCATGTTATAATTAAAGTAACAATTAAATGAAGCAATAAACTGGAAAAATCTGCATATTAACTCGTAAGGCCCTTGTCTGGATTCCAATGGCCGCCATTGAATACATTGCTTGCCGTTCGTAGGACGCTCTTTATGACGTTGTCAAACGGAGACTGTCGGTCTTGTCGAGAAGCTACCGGAGCATTGCTCCAGGCCATAGGGATGGTGTCGTATAATATGAGATGTCAAATATCACGGAGAAGGCCGAGTAAGTATCTGTAACATTAAAATCTATTCAAGAAATAATTTAAGTAGATGTTGAAATATGTTTGATCGACTTCAATAGAAGTAAGAAAAAAATGAGTTTATTTCACATAAACACGCCAAATCAGTTGATTTCTTCAATGTATATAGTTCAATAGGCATGCATATGGCATAGTACTGACGGGAGCAACGTAAGCCATATTCGTATCAACATTCATAAAAAACGACATACTTCGGTGAATAAAAATAGAATATGAAGTAAATCCAGCTCTATTTTTATTTAACGTGTTAATGCAACGATGTTGATTTCACTCGCCAAAAGAAGAATCTTAATTTTATTTTATTCTTTCAATCCGTGGGTTATTTTTTGAGAGGCAATAATAGTAGCGGTAAATCGTGCAGTAATGTGTTCAAGAATAATCAGGTGATTGTGTCACATATCAATATTTAAAAATAGCGCCATACTAAAACGCGAGTGTTCCGACCAGTATCGATGGTAAGCCTTACCATCTTTGTTGGCACTAAGTCCTAGAACCCCAGAAATGTTTCTGGGTTTTTAATCCCTCTGATTTCTGGAGTATTTCCGAGTGTAACGTTCGTGAAACATATTTCGAGATGGCCACCGAAGACGGCCTCAACAGTCATCGCCAGTCATCTACTCCCACGCTGCCACAATCTAGCCGACAAAGGGAATTTTGGACACTATCCTGCAAAGTCTACACATTGCTAAACTTAGAAGAGTTAGTTCAGTTAGTTTTCATTTTTAAAAAGCCCGCAAGCATGAGATTTCCTGTATTACATGAGATTTTTATAATTCAACATGTTTACATTATTTACCAAGTTAAATCTCTCATTTGTTAAACTACCTGCCTGCAATCATGATGGAGAACAGTGCCCCGGCTTTGCGTGAGACTTATAGTTCTACTCCGAACTGAAGGCATCACCTTCCGAAGAGGTGAAGGCGCGCTTAAACAAGCCTTCGACATAACAAAATCTAAATCGCAATCTTTTCCTACATACCATTTGGCATATCTATCTATACAAAATCTCCCAAAACCTATCATGAGATCTCATTCGTTTCCTATCTACCATTAGGCAATCTATCTTAAACGCCATTTCATGATTAGCAATTGATTTCCAGTTATAAAAATCCTCTGTGTAATCTTTTACATTCTATGACATACATACTAAAATGTCTTTAAAAGGGGTAGTTTTAAAACCAATGAAGGCATTTTCGAAAGTTTTACATAAAATGCCAGTATGTACTCGTATTTATAGTCCAAGCTATGACCGTCAAATAACTTAATCAATACGTCACCTCCATCAAATGAATACTGGGCGTTAACACCAAATAAGATTAGCAAGAAAAACGTCGCCTGTAAGAATTCTATTCAGGGGGAGTTCTAGAAAAGGAAACTTTGCGATGTCATTTTTGGGATCAAAATAACCAACGTGTCACCCACCCAAAAAGAACTGCAACAGTTCACGACTAATTAGTGATGACAAGAAAAATGCCATCCGCCAATTTAGGTACAAGTACCTAACAGATGACCTAAAAGGTCACATTCAGAGGCGATGAAATAACGCATCCATCACCTGAATGAAACAACTGTAGTTCCTTGCTTACGAATACATCCGTTTGCCAACCTAATATTGAGGAGAAACCCTTGACAGACGCGATTATTCGAGCGAATAATCTTTCTACTAATTATGCTGTTAAACTTCCTGTTATAATATTAAATTTGCATATTATTATTATAATACACTAAATAATTACATGCAAATGGATCCACGCATCAATGTGAGTGCAATGAGGACGTGAAAAGCAAATATTAAAAATATGATAGGTTGAAATGAGATGATTGACAAACTCTTATTGTTGATTAGACATCTTAAGTGTTTTTTGATTTCGGGATGTCTTACTTATATACTCGTAGAATGAAGAACAGTCATTGCAACTTAGTTTGTAAATGCCTTAGTGATTTAGGATCCCTATCCATTGTAATTTATTCAAAAGATTGGTATTCAGTTTGTGGCATAATTATTTTAATTCAATTTAATAAATAATCAAATATTTTTAAAAATAGTTATCTCATGAATTTTTTAATTTCTTTTTTTAATTTCTAATATAAATTTGTTATTCAATGTTTCATAATTTTTTTATCAAATAACGTTTTGATTAATTACCTACCCACTTCAATCGATTTTTTTTAATGTTTATAATTTGTCCATTCTTACATTACTGTGTCCTATTTTTATCATTTGTCTAAACTTGACATTATTATTTTTAGTATTATATATATTCCCGATGAAGAAAACATAGCTTTCGAAATATCTGTGTATGTATAAAGTGGTGAATACAAAGTAAATATTTTTTAATTAACTTATTTTGAGTGTTTTTCAGTATTTTACCTGGAGTATTTTTAGTGTAGAACGCGAATTTCATTATTATTTGTTTGTATTATAATTATGGAAGGCCACAAAATAAATACTTTTTACGACAATCTTAAACATTCTATTGATTTCTAGAATTTCTAATATATTTTACAAGAATTTTGTCGCCAATGTGGACAGCCGTTTGTAAGGGATTTTTAATCAGACAAGTCGCCCTCTTCTCCACGTATTCAAGCACGTTAATTAAGTATTTCGGGGCTCCAGCCCAGGGGCGGCTACCAAATTCAATTATCGGACATACTTGAGATTTCTGAAGGGTCAACATCTGGTCACTATTGAAGAATATGCCAGCCCTGTCTACAATTTCTCGTTTACGTCAAGCTTTTAATTTCGGAATTACTCCAGCTTCAATGGAACCTCGATACTTGAGCCGAACAGAGATGTCCCTCCAAGCATCGCAGAGGATTTTTGTTTTTGATAAAATGCTTTAAAAAGGTGTACTTAAAGTCTGTGATGGAGGATTAAATGCAATTTTAAATTAAATTGCCACACATCTATAATATTACATACGTAATAATCATAATAATAATAATTGGATGATTTGTATAGCGCCGTTTTTTGTGAAAAATCACCTCAAGGGCGCTGCACGTACTGAAGAGATTAAAATAAAGAAGTGTATTATTGAAGGCATGTGTGTGTACCCAAAGTTTGCGCATATTGTCCTTATTTCTAGTGAAGTTTGTGAAATTGATCAAACATCTTCGAACACCGAAACTCTTTCATGAGCAGAATACCAACTGAATTGGACTGTCTGCGATCCATTTTTGGATTTGGATTTTTTTTTCAGAGATCCTAAACAATGTTCCTAACAACTGACTCTAACATAATTACGAATTGGATTATCTATTGGAGCTTTATCTTCTTTTTAATTTTAAGGTGTAGGAAATTTAAACTTAAAACTATACTGCGTCTTGGGAAAAGATTTTAGTCTTTATGGACGATTATTATTATTTTTTATGTTTAAAATTTTCATTCTCCCTATAGCGAGAGCTTTGTGGGTGGGTTTTCATGTCCGACTAGACCAGCGTAGAGTATTTCTGAATGTGAACCAATTAACTCCTTTATCAGAGGAATGTTTGTGTCTTTATGGAGAGTGGAAACTCTAATCCACTTCGGCGCATTCAACGCTAGTCGAATGGTTTTGTTTTGCAGGGTTTGTAATTTGTTCATGTCAGTGTAAGCTGTGTGGCCCCAAATGGGTGTAGCGCATCCAAAACCTGGATTTTTGTCATCTTATAAATGATTAGTTTATTGTCGGATGATAATCGACTACTTCTATTTAGCATGGGGTTCAGGATTCCAAGTCTTAGTTAAGTGCAGTGAACTCTCATAAAAAAGATAAGATAATAAAACAAACGTGAATAATCATTTTACAACACTTTAAACAGCACGGCATTAAAATTCGATGATAAATAATCAACACTTCCGTATAGGTAATACTGCCCGAGAGCGAATCTGATATGAATTCCATATGTGCGTTATGAACTCAGCGTCTATATGGCTTTCTGTCCTAAGAAATAGTTCATGCATTGTCATTCACAAAGCGTTCGGCGGGAAACCGTGTCGAGCGTGCAATCCTTCGGAATGATATATGGAGATTTGGTAACAAATTTGTACAGAACAGTATTTTACCACAATCGATAGTTTTTTTTCAGTGAACATTCTGTTTTAGTCGTTATTAAAATAAGTTTATCACTAAAGATAATACTTTTGTAGATTAAAAATGAACATTAACGTTTCTCACCTAAATTGTGATTTTAGTATTTAAATGCTAGGTTCCTAATTTCTGGTGCAGTGATATGATAAAAAGAGCAACATAGTATTTCATTTATGTAGAAGGATTTTTTTCTCTTCTTATCTAATCCTCTTTTCTTCAAATTCCGATTGAAATAGGCCATGAATTCCACTGCGCGGAAGGATATATGTTAAGTGCCTTTAACCCTTCCCTTACGGTGCTAGAAAATCCCTAGAGCTCCGGTGCTGTACACTCAACATGCAGGGTACACATTTAAACATTTTGTAATTTTTGAGTGGAAAAAAAATTATAAAAAGCTTACATGTCGTTGCAAGAAAGCAATATTTGTGTAACAGCTGAGGTCAAGTAAAAAAACGCAGAATTTTGAGGCTTATACATCAATTAAAAATCGTAATATTGATCAAACGAAGATTTTTCCAACGGCGTGCAGGTCTTATTTATCATAGAGTAGAGTAAAGAATTAGAGATATATCAAAACAATTGGGAGCACCGGCAAGGAAGGGCTTTAGAATATTCAAAAATGACACATTTCCGACGGAAGGGCAATATAAGTGTTAAAGAAAGGTAGGCTTTGACATTTATTTTTGTTTAGTTTATGTAGTTATTATTTATTCTATGGGCATTTCTTGCTACGTGTGTAATTTCATCCTTACCTTCGCCTTAAAATATGTACGTTTTGATTAGTATTTACTTTTCTCGGAAAACTCTTGAATATGGTTCGTTAGCCCTTCCCGATGAATTCCTCGAAACACCCACAGATTAAGTGTTACAGAATTCAAGCAAGAATCTTAGATTTTCGGTTATTCTGAGAAAAGCATATAATATTCTGTTACATTGTCTATCAATTGTCTAATGATCAATGGGCTCGAGGTAATTACCTATTCTTCCTTTCTGTCTCTTATCAATCTCTCAATAATCAATATCTCATTGTAAAAGTCCAGTGATAATTAATGGATATCTCAATTATCGACAGTATTTATCATTTTATAATAACATGACACATTAAAACATGGTGTGAGAACTACAAAATAAAACAGTTGTGGTTAAAAATATGTCTAAGTGATAAAAATCGAGTCAAAAACGGCGAACGCATGTGAAAGTATCGGATCTAGAATAGCAAACGACTTTAAACCATCGGAATACAAATTATAGATTCTTTTTATATATATGAATACCTCACAAGAGTCCCAACTGCTCCCAGGCCGTCTAGAGCCAATGAGACTATGGCATCCCCAATTGGGACATGTTGTGAGGCTGAAGGTATTATGGAGGGGAAGGAGAATGGGAAGAGCAAGGTGGGGGAAATTCCTGGCTATTCTCACCAAACTCACCAAACACGGCTAAAAGCCATTTCGAGCAACGTTTCAATTCTGAATGGTGGTCTTTCTCCAGGGCGATACTGAGAGTATCTTCCGATCTGGAACGTGGGCAAATATACCATTTATTATTTCTAAATGAATTAATTGTGAAACAACATAAACGATTTAAATAAAATTTACTTGCGCACGCCGGGATTTGAACCCGCGACTTTCGGATTCGTAGTCGAGAGCCTTACCCCTTGATCATGGAGGTCGTCAAAAGACTCGAGACATATATAATGGCCTCAGGAACAGATTTGGAATCCGACAATACAGCAATCGCTAGATTATTATATAACATGGGAAGGAAAGGTATAGATATATTCAATACTTTCAATGTTAATATAAAGTCAATAACATACGAAGAGGTTCTATGGTGGGCTCATTTGACAAACGTTGAACACCGAAAATAACCTAACCATAGAAAGATACAACTCTTTTAACACACGGCAGACCGCAAACTTCGTAATAGATTTGAATAATTAAAGCAATAAATATGAATTCTCAATATAATCACATAAAAGGGAAGGTTGTTACAAAGTAATGACTTGGACCTGAACCAAGCAGTAGATATCGCAAAAACAATGGTGATTTCGCCATGTTACGAAGTGCATGCCATCATAGAAGCAGCAGACATCACTTCAAGGGCGAGGGAGGACCTCAAGTCTATCTCTCCACGATCAGCGAAGCAATTCATCGGCACAGAGCAGAGAGCGGTATCAGTCACCTGTCAGGACAACGTCGCAGAGCAGAGAGTTAAAGATGTGGACAAATAAATCGTCACACATGTGCAGCCATGAAAGCTAAGTGCCACTCCTGTCATGGAATAGGTCATTCGGTCGTTTTTGTTTTAAAAATATCTCAACATCAGCTATTGTCAATCAGACAAACAACAACAAACATACTGTTAATGAATAAATAAATTCTATATTTACTGTCAATATGTGCAAAAAAATAAATAATAACAAACAAATAGTCAATTCCTTTCTGTCATCATGGAATTTTGATACAGTAATTAACTATAAACACCGATCATTGGCTGAGTTGGAGTCGCGTTTGGGTATCACCAAGTCGTCGTGAGTTTAATTCCTCGGCTGGCTAAATCCTCACGACACAAGCAATATCTCCCGCTTACTGTGATGGTAGTGGAAGATTTTCAAATATTGTCAGGTTATTCGTGACCAGAGAATATTTGTTATTCTCGTATTTCTCGTATGACTCGTATTCCTGCAGCTACACTGAACGGTGTGATCCTGAAGGTGACTGAAGAAACCAAATACCTAGGACACATAATCACCAGTACTCTGATGGATGATGAAGACATTGATAGGCAAAGACGCGCTCTCAGCGTAAAATCGAATATGCTCAGTAGAAGATTTCGCCTTTGTAGTACCGCTGTGAAAAGGACTCTATTCCTTGCCTTCTGCGCAACGTTGTACACCTGCGAACTCTGGGCAAATTACAAAAAGAGTAGTATGGAAAGACTTCGCGTACAGTACAATAACGCCTTCCGCATAATGTTTGGCCTCCCAGATACTGCAGTGCTTCCAGTATGTTCACGGAGGGGCGAGTTTCCGGTTTTGCAGCCCTTATAAGATCCAGGGTGGCTGGAATGAGGGAAAGAATAAACAGCTCCAGGAATATCCTCATCATGGAAGCCTGCCTCAGTCCAGCCTCCAGCATCGACGCATACTGGACAAATATATTGGCCCTCACAATATAAATGCCGCAGCACCCTTAAGGAGTTATCTTACTCTTATTTAGTTAAATTATTATTTTTCTTTATTTATTTATTTTTACGATGTGATGTATGTATATATTTTGTATATTTTTTAATAACTATTGAATGTATATTGTTGTATGGAATGTGTGGGACTGCACTAACCACATACCGGAATAAACATTTATTATTATTATTATAAAAAAAAAATTATATCAAATACAGAGGTAATGGTAAATGATAAGTCTTTTAATACTTTCAAAAGCTTAACATTTTTAGACAAAATAAATAATTATAGTCAAAGATTGGCATCATTCTCGGGAACAATTAATAAATATCTCAAGCATCAATATCATTATATAATAACAAAAGGAAAAACCAGACATCTTCGTGCTTTTTACTTATTTTTACAAATTTATTCTCCTCTTTATGACTGTATATATCGGTACCAATTAGTGTTACAAAAAAATTGTTGACAAATAGTCGTAGAAAATTTGATTTCTTATTACGTTTATTAAGACTTTAATGCTGAAATTTGCATTGGAAACGAGATATTTGGGAAAAATTAGATTTTCGATTTCGGCTGGTGTTTTCAAGATGGCGCCGCATGCCCAGGCAGGGGACCACTTTATAAAACATAGAAAAAAATTGAAGCAACCAGAATAATAACGATCGCAGATCACTAATTACACTGGCCTAAGTATTTTGATAAGTATCTTGAATTGTTGAGCTTTAAACTTACAATAACAATTCATTCCACTTCATATTCCGTATGTACACCCGCCAATAAACGATTCATCTCAATATTTAAAAGCATTAAGTACTAAAAGCGTGATTTTCTAAAATAATTAAATTGGCGCATCTGTGAGCGCGTATTACGTATCGTTTATCCTTAAAATACAACCCTGAAAATGTAGTAAAAAAACGTTAAAATATTTTATACTAGCTGTACCCGGCCTTGTTCGGGTTTATATAAAGTTATGATGTTGTGAATTCTAGCTTGTCATTAGGGTGGCATAATTGATTTCACAGTAAAAGTAACTATCTCCAAATAAAGAAACATTCATTTGAATATTTTATTTCATTCCGAACGTTTATTTTTTCAAAACATATCTAAATCATAAAGTTCTTAAGTAGGTACCTACACGTGTTTTCCATTTTGAAAATATTCTACCCAAAAAACCTTCTTCTTTTGAATATGCAATCTGTGGCTAACCATAATGTTATATCTACGGGCTAACCTAAATAAAACATGGAGGGTTCAATGTTTTTCATACTAATTTTAAAACGTTATAGCCACAGTTTTACGTATTGGATTTCATTCAAACAACTTTCTAAACCTTCCCGGCACTAATAAAAACAAACTGTGCTATTTTCAGCGAAACCGGTCCAGTGATTTTCGAGAACATCGAGGACAAACAAACAAACTTACATTGATTTTTGTATATTTTATATTAATTGCGAATTAACTTAACTATTTGCGTTCTGTTGACAAAAAGTCGGTGTAACATTATCTAAGCCATTTGTAAGTATAACATTTCTTCTGTAATCTTATCGATAAATAATATCGCGATAAGTAATGGCTACCTGTAAACGCATGACTACTGTCGCATAAAAGGCAGTGAGACAATTAGAACATTTATGATAAAATTAATCGAGCAGATTTCTAACGAAAATCATCCCAACGTTTTCAGATAAAAATTTTAAATGGTCCTAACCGTTTACGTTCCTAATAATTAATAACGCTTAGACGTATAATTAGATTGGCGTAAAGAGTAAAGCACTTAAGCGGGTCGTTTTAGCGACGTCCTGGTCTTATTTATATTCATGTTTTTCATAGAAAATTTTCACTCGACACTGTGGATTTGAAAATTGTACACTGTTCATAACGTACAATTTTATGATATTATTAAATGCATAAATTTTGGGTTTACTGAACCTTAGTATCAAACGTAGTTAAGTCCGTCCCAGCTAAAGTGCGAGAAAACGGCAAAATGTGATTCGGGATTAATGTTGTAGTAATTTTTCATTATGGAAATTATGAAACATATGGAGATGGTGACAAAATTATTCAGGTGACCAAATCCTGCACATTGGTTGAAATGAATTTGAAATTTTGAAACTAAAATCATTTTTGGGGTAACATATAAGGATTTTAACATTAGAAAAAACTGTGTGCAAAGTTTTTGATGGAGATTATATTTCAATAATAAACATTTTTCTTTTCTTTTTTGGATTTGACCATTTTTGATCATAAGGTACTACTGAACCAGTTACATTTATTCGTACTGGTAAATATTATCTTTGGGAGACACACTCCTGAGTAATATCAGGTATGATTACACTTTATGATTTCACTCCATTCAGAGATGATGATAGAGAAAACATGTTTGTTTGTTTTTGTCTTAAATCAGAACTTAAATTTGAACTTATATATGGCAGTTCTTCCCTGAAAGTGGCTTATATATTTACTGAAAAGGGAGTATGAACAAGACACCCTCCTCTTTCGTGTAGATGCTTAGATGATGTAGATGCGTCGCTGCAATAGCGCGGGAACTAAATAGTATTATACACTTTGGCTTATTTGATAAGACTATAATCAGCTATTAGTCATCGCATAGCGATCGAATATTTTGAATTGACTACAAAAAAATTCGGAAACTTCGGAATTGAATTACTCTGAAACGAAAAAAATTATACGATAAAATCGACTACAAATGTTGCGTAGAATTACTTTTGTACAATTAGTTTCAGGACACCGTGTATATACGTAAAGGTGATGCGTTGGTAGCTGAATGGATGCAATTTAATTATTTATGCTATGCCTTTACCATACATCACAGATATCGACGGTCCCATTGAACAATGTCGTATGTGCAAATGGTATCTTTTTATTAGAGCTGCTTAAAGTTTCGTTTCTATGTGTTTAAAGTTTCACGTCTACATTTTTATTATTTTTTAGATAAAGAAATGTAGTGTTGTTTTTTCTTATATTTGGCATAAACCTATATTTATTTAATCATTGTAGAAAATAATATTAACATAACCTAAATGAAACATGAAAACGGAAAAAAATGTTAGAAAATAAAAAGATTTCAGTCGCATCTGGGACACGAACCCAGGACCTCTGCCTATTCGGGGCAACCGCTTAACCAACTTAGCTAATGAGACCAGTTCAATTTATGCCACCTCTCTCGATATCATATCTCAAGTTCAAGATTTGTTAATATTATTCTTCATTTTTTATCCCATATTATTGACAGCTAACTTTATAATGGTTACAAAGTTCGTAAGGAACACAATTGCAAACTAGACAGTGTCTTCGGATTAATATCCATATTTTTTATTAATATGAGACATCTATTGACTTCTTTTTTTTCTTTTTTTTCCGTTTTCGTCTTTCATTTAGGTTATGTTAATATTATTTTCTACAATGATTAAATATTAAAATGAGGTTTTTAAATCTCAATAAAAATAATTAATAATTAAAAATTGAACCCTACGAGTATTTATTTCATTGGGAAAACATATAATTGCAACTACTACAGCTCCTATGCAAAGTTACCAATTTACACATCCCACATTGTTCGTTGGAACCGTCGATATATCTGTACGTTCACGCAGAACGACTGAAAGAAAGCACTCGCACAAAGAGCATGGTCGCACGAATGTTTAACATTCTCCTACGTTGTTCAATATCGTTGACATCTCATCGTTCTTCCCTAAAAGTGGCTTACATGGTTCACTGAAAAAAGGGTTTGGACAAGACACACCCCCATTTAGTTCCCTCTTCTTGTTTTCCATACCTTTACCATTCAGAAAGTTGATAAGCGCGTTAGCCAACGAATCCTCCAAAGCCAATCCAGCTTACGTGGTCTAGAGGCCTAGTTTGGTTTAAAACTTTTCATGGGGTTTTTGTATATTATTTATATGTGACAAGGCAAAAATTGAAAGAAAATGTATTGACTAACCAAAATTAAATTCTAACCAAAGATTTAAGCTATAATTTCTTCAAACGATTGTTATTCACTTTGTGGCGTCATTATTAATTTAATTAATTAAAAAATACACTTTGTTTACACCACTTTATAAATATACTCTCATCAATTTGAATTCATGTATTCCTGTTGATGATAGCATTGCTGTCGAGACATTTAGATGTTTATGTATATTTATAAAGTGGTGTAAGCAAAATATATATTTTTTTAATAAATTAATTTAAGCGATAAATTAAAAAAATAAGGGTAAATACTTACAATTAAATTAATAAGAAATACATTGTTTACAAGAATGTTTAATGTATAAATATCAACATGTTTCAAAGTATACTATATGTGCGGAAAGATTCACTTTAAAAATTCTAAAAAAATAATATGAAGTATTTTGTTAACACCACTGTTTAATATGTGAATATCAACATGTTTCGGCAGCGAGGCTTTCCTCGTCATTATTCAGTATTTCTTATTAATTTTTTTAATAATGACACCACCAAATTTAATGAGAAAATACTTACGTATGTTACCGTATATACATTTCTCTATCAATCTTCGTGTTTTAATTTCTGATTAACATTCTCTAAATACCTTGTGATTATGTTAATTAAAGAGTGGTAGATAGTACCGCCATGGTGAAAGATCACCATTTAGAATCACGACTTTGCTTGAAATTGCTTCAGCCATATTTAATTACCAGATCTGAATAGCAAGGTACTTCGCAACCCTCTTTGGGTGTCATTCCATATGACTATAGACACTGGAAAACAGTTGGGACGCTTGTGCGGTATTAAGAAAAGTAACAATAATGAACCGAATGTAAATTAGAAATGAATATACTGGAAATCGATGGAACAAAAATGCGTGTATTATCGATTACATTATCGATTTTCTCGCGTTTTATTCCTTAAAACTTTATTAAATCTAAAGATTCATGAAACTTTTGAAGTGATTTGCGTGCTGAGTTACGTTCAGATTGGACCGCAGAACGCACTCGAGCCGCTCCCAACTAGCAAGTAAGTCAATTAATATTTAAACTATGATCAAAAGGCCCAAATACACTATTATAGTCATAATTGATTTCGTCCATTTTATTTAACCCTTTTTGCTCGTTAATTATTTATTCGCTAGTAGTGAGCGGCTTACGGGTGTTGTGCGCCTCATCTGGAGACGGCCAATGGCAGTAATAATTCTTGAGCATAATAATAATATTATTTTTATAATGTTTGTTTGAAACATTTACAAAGTAATAACATGATTTTATTTATAAAATTATCGTTGTGAAGTGCCGTAACTGTTAATAATACGGTTAATTTTTTTCACAGGTTGAATAGTTTTCGGTCTAGTTATCACTTGAGAGATATAACATAAAACTTTACATTAAATACAGAAAGCTAAAAGAGAAAACGAAAAAAATTAATTAAAGCATTTTATGATATTTATAATGACACCTTTATGTATAATAACCATAATATAAGATATAGAAAGAGAATAAAACATAAAGTTAGTTACAGTATTTCTAATGACGCCAATGTTTTCCATGACGTGATAAAAGTTGGATAATCAACTGTTTTTAAATATGCGAGGCTGCTGTGATAGTACATTATGAATACTTTCCAGTCCTAAAAATTAATACCAATAATTCAACAAATACCACCTCTTCCTGTGCCACCAATCATCTAATAAATGTAACATCAATAGAAAATGAGAAACAAATAACCATGTAAAACTATCATCTCTATAAATAAATTTTTCTAAAACTGTGTTCATTTGAAGCGACCTGCCAGGTAAGTATGTTTTTCTGTATCTGTTTGTACATAATTAGTTAAAAAATATTTGCACAGCGCCCTTGAGGTGATTTTTCACAAAAACGGCGCTACACAAATCATCCAACTATTATTATTATTATTATTATTACATTCTACACATTGTATT
This sequence comes from Halesus radiatus, assembly GCA_022606495.2. Classification (NCBI taxonomy): domain Eukaryota; kingdom Metazoa; phylum Arthropoda; class Insecta; order Trichoptera; family Limnephilidae; genus Halesus; species Halesus radiatus. The sequence continues at coordinate 36,194 of JAHDVE020003521.1, forward strand.
GAAATTGGCAATGTATTTTTATTAAGTAACTCTAGATAAAAAGTTTTATGACTCCTTAAGCAGCCAAACTCCTTAAGTAGGCATTAGGAACTTTGATATGAATACTATTTAGACAATAAGTGGTTCTGAGCTTGTAGATAATTTTGTATATGCATATTAAGTGAGCAGACTGTCTTCTTTTGTACAAAGTAAGAAAATTAAAGTATTAAAGACGTTCCTCGTAAGAAGGCATTTAATCACCATTCTAAGATTTTTTTATACAGATTCAATAGTTTTTACATATTTAATGTAATGTGGGTTCCATATAACACTACCATATTCCAGTTTACTTAAGACGGTTATAATGAATTGGGGCTTCTTGAATGACAGATATTGTATGTATGATTCCCGATGTTTTCAATGATTTACTCTTAATATCATTTATTTTAAATTCTATTTCTATGTAAAAATTGTACATGAATATGGCATGAGTAATAAATAACATAAATTATAAGTAAAAAGCATACTATATAAGAATTATGTAAGTATACTGCGTATAATATAATAATAAAGTCACAATATTCACAGTACTCCTCACACGGGTTTCCTGTTCTGGGGAGGCCTATACTTTTTAAAACCTATTTTTTATCGTTCTTTCCAACTTTTCAGGTGATCAATCAGAGGGACCGATCAGACGAGTATTTTGTTGAGCAACCCTCTTTTCGCGTGTTTCCAAACATTTTTTTCATCGTTGATCAAGTCCGCCCACTTTCATAGACAATACAATGACATCAAAGTAAAACTTTTATTGTAAAATTGACATATATGGTTTAATGTATTTATTACGAATACACATATGTGTCTTGAAAACTAATACATAAACCGAAATGTTATACTTCACAAACGTATGCATTAAAAAATGTGTTGAAAATGAAGTGTTACCTTCACTTTTGGTAATTCTGCGAAATTACATTATTCGTTTCATGCATTTGACATTTGACGTTTCTGCTCCGTGAAAAACAAGATAAAACGTAGTTTATAATAACTAAAATAAGTAAGTTCTTTTTAGTTTTATTTAAAACATACAAAAAACACGTTTTTGACATTCTAAAACGGAAATAAATCTTTATAATTCAATATTTGGATAGCGAAAAATAGATCGCAAACCAATAATGACATTTCGCCGACATTTTATCACCACGTTGATACTTTTTATAACTAGTCCTCCGTTGAGTGGAACTTAATCCACAAAAATTGATTTCCTAAATGGGTCGTAAATTTGATCGAGAGTTTTGATGGGAAGAGCGTTTTTGTGCATTTGAACAGTGTTGAGGCGAAATTTCGGCTCAACAATTGCTCAGTCGGGTTGGGAAGAACGGTCGTTAGTATCTATTTATCTTATATTCTCTTCACAATGTTTGCAAGTTGATTATTAGTTCTCTCTGCCATCTTTTGGCTTTAGTTTAAATATCTTAATTTCTATTTTTGATTTGATGGGGGAATAATATAATTTCAAAAATTTTTATGTTTTTCTGTCCAAAAAATGTATTGAATTTGCGAATAACCAATATATTTTGGCTTTCTATGCCCCGGTTGAGTATTTTTATTGGACAGTGGAGTATTCTGATAAATTATTATTTTTATAATCTTTTCAAAAGATTGGGATTCATCGGGAATATACAGAATATTTCCTGATGTGGTGAGAATAAAGTAACTTTTAATTAATTTATTATTTTTTAATCATTGTAGAAAATAATATTAACATAACCTAAATGAAACACGAAAACGGAAAAAACGACAAAAAAAAAAGATTTCAGTCGCATCCGGGACTCGAATCCAGGACCTCTGCCTATCCGGGGCAAACCGTTTAACCAACTAAGCTAATGAGACCAGTTCAATTTATGCCATGATCTTCAGGGGACCTGGGTTCGAGTCCCAGATGCGACTGAAATCTTTTTATTTTCTGTAATTTTTTCAGTTTTCATATTTCATTTGGGTTATGTTGTTTTTTAGATATTTCGTCTCGTTTCTGACGGAAACTCTAAGAATTCCTTTTTTTAGCTATGTTGAGCCGTTCTGTGTGAGTACCCAAGGCAAATTAATGTGCGTGTATGAGTACTCATACAACTGATATGAGTAAGTACGATACGCGAGAGCCGAAGTTTGAATAAATTTCTAAGTGTATTTTATTCTGCCATTTTCGTCCAACAGCCTTAATCTACCATTACTTTTAGGGGTAGATCAGTCCGCTACCCCTACTTAAAACTAAATCCTCCAGGAATGTTGCACGGAAGTGGGTCGTTCTGTATCCTCCTTGTGCCGGGTCGTAAAACCAGAGGATTCAATGACGACAAAACGTGAAAAGCGGATAAAACATGCGTCACTTTCAAGTAGACCCTACAACTTGTGTGTGAGGGCCATGGAGTTATGTGGAATAGAGTTCCATCGCAAAATAAAACAGTTACAAATCAGAATATTTAAGAAAAAACTAAACCTAACCTAACTCTTGTTTCCAGTCTTAGAACAGACATCGTCTTGTGAGACGGGTAAAGTACATGTAAATGTTTAAATTTTATGCCAATAAACGCCCGGGTTGCCGGCAATGAAATGAAATGAACCTAACCTAATCTAACCTAAACTAATCTTAACTAATTTATTATTTAATCATTGAAGAAGATAATATTAACACATCCCAAATGAAACACGAATCCGAAAAAACAACAAAAATAAAAAGGTATCAGTTGCATCTGGGGCTCGAACCCAGGATCTCTGTATATCCGGGACAACCGCTTTACCGACTAAGCTAATGGGAACAGTTCAATTTATGCCATCTACTCGTGCACCGATATCATACTTCAAGTTCAAGATTTGCTAATATTATCCTCCATTTTAAATCCCATATTATTGGTTGTTATCCTTATGATGATTGCAAAGTTCTTCCCGAACACAATTGCAATCGGAATCTCTCCCCTCTAATTTATTATTATTTATTATAACCTACGTTATTTTATTACTATGTTCTGTTTCATCACGGTTTTGTTTTTTCCGGTTTGTATCGGACGTCCCGCCTCCCGGAATATGTGAAGCTGCACACTTATTATTAAATTATCGTTGTCTGTTAATAAATGTAATGGGCGGTCTGGCGAGCTTGTTCGCACCAGACCGCTCAACCTGATTTGACTGAATAAAAGCGTTGGAGCGGTACGGTTGGTGAGAGGGAGACCGACTTGTCAGACATCTACACGGCACCGGCAGTCCGCGCTTGGTGGACCGCATAAATAGCGTGCAAACGCCAGTTAGCATTCGACCGCCAGCCTGACAAGTTCTCCTCTCTGCCCGCCGCCCGCTCTGACTTCTGAACCACTCGCCTTGTTTCACTCTGACCACTGCTTACCTCCATCGGACTACTGCCTCGGACTGGACCCAATAAGCAACTGCCTCGGACAAGATTAACAAAAGTCGTTGTCGTCAGTACCGTTCCTCCTTGCAAAAGGAACGGTAGGAGTGCTATCTCCCCCCCCAGCCTCGCTCCGTAGATTGGGATCAGTCGGCCTCTTCAGTTCGCTGGTGTGCCAGATTACGTCTGGTACACGGTAATCATAAAATAGAGGAGTCAGCCCATACTGACAGACTTGAAACTTTGCTCCACTTCGTTCGCACTGGTTTGTGGTACGGAGAGGGGACTCTACCATTCACCAGTCGAAAGATGCTCACGCAACTCTCGGACCATGTCCATTCTTGCCAAAATTAGCCATGCCGAAGTTTGGCGAATATTATGTGACATTGTAAATTTTTTAGAATTCTAACTCATCAGGTCACATTGTCCCGTATTCGCCACGAAACACCAGTGAGTCACGTTTCACGTATGTCGGCCAATGACATGTCCTCATAAAACTATAAAACTCATTCTGTCTTATTTTCTATTGTAGTCAAACATGTGATATGAACAGATTCAGAAAGAGAGAACATCTAGCTTCCTCTTTGGATTTTAAATTTTACCTCAAAAACAGCGAATACTTGTAAATACAACTCTAATATGATAGATTTTATAATTAACATGATACTATAATGTTTAGACTTTTGCTTCGGAAATTTAATCCGCTGAATTTTCCAAACTTTTGGCCGTTGTTTTAGCAGTAACCCAATACACAGCACAAAGGTACAAATATTCACCTTGTGGCGTCATTATTAATTAATGAATTAAAAAATTACTTTGTATTCACCAATTTATTAATGTACTAGAATACAAAGTATTTTTTTAAATTCATTTATTACTATTTTTATGTACAAAAAAAAGTATTATCTACAAATTAAAAAAAAAAAACTTTTCCTTTATAACTTCTCTGCGTCATGCACTTATGAATTATTATAGATCAGTATATATCATAAATATATTACACTTATACACCTACTATATATCATGCTCTTCTTTTGCTAACTTAAAACTTTTTTGTTCTGTCTGTTTAGTGTGTAAAGGTTACAAAAAAAAAAATTATGTAGACACACGTCAAACGCGGACGACGGACTAAAGTGATTGAATAGTACCTAGGTGGATGTATAAACCTCCATGAAAGTGGAGCCCCTTTTTTCGCTTAGTGTCTCATCTGTTTATAATGCATCTATGGTAAGGGCTGGTATGTTTGAGTGTATGAGTGGATAAAGGTAGGAAAGGAGTGTTTGCTTTGAAGGCGCTGGGGAGTACGTTTAAAGGCTTTGTACTTGCTCGTAGTACGGCTTTAGAGGATGTAAAAACTGCTTTCATTAAAATGATAAACAGAGCGCAAACAATTTTACTGCTGGGGATTTTAGTTGGTCCCCGTATAATGTGATTTTGTTGAGTTAGTTCATAAAATATTATATACATTAAATACACCGAGAGAATTCAAAGTCAGCTGAGATTTAGACAGTAGACAATAATCTTGAATATTGTACAATTTCTTGAAAAATGATAATTTTGTAGGTGTTCACATAAATTGTTCATTATTAGCGTGCTTTTAAGGCCGATGGTTAATTAATCAATAAGATCGGTAAGTGGCTAAGTTGGCATGGCATCTGGGTTGTAGCTGGATTAGTCCTCCATCACGACACAAGCAATATCTTCTGCTTACTGTGATTGCTGATACCAACACTGATGTATGGCAGTGAGGCATGAAACTGGAAGAGAAAGGATGAAAGTAGACTGAATGCTGTAGAAATAAAATCTCTGAGGCGAATGTCTGCTAAAACCGTGTATTATAGTGTGAAAAATGTTGAGATTCGTGAAGAATGCGAGGCTGATGTAGGCGTAATGAGTAAGATTAAGAAAGGGAAGTTTTCATGGTTTGAGGATGTAGAGCGAATGAACGAAGAAAGGAGTATAGGGAGAATATATGACGCGAATGTGAATGGAATAAGAAGCCGGGGACGCCCGAGGAAGACATAACACGATCAAGTGAATCAAATACTTGAATCGGGCCATGTCAGAAGTCGGATTCACAGAAGAGAATGTATGAGTGTATGAATGTTAATGAAGCAAGAAGTGTATGCCAATATCGAGTTGTTTGGCGGTCCGTCCTCTCTGCCTACCCCTGCACTAACGGCGTGATGGTTAGTTAGTTAGTTACTGCGATGGTAGTTGGAAATTTTCTAATATTATCAGGTTACTCGTAACCCAAGAATATGTGTCATTCTTACGCTCTTACCATTGCTTACGTTGAACCGAAACCTTTTTTGCCTCCTCTTTCAATTCCGTCATGAATTTTCTGGCATCTATACTTCAATACGTCACTCAATCATTAGGTACCGTATTGTTTTACCGACGTTTAATATAATCCATCTCAAATAATATTTTGTTTTACATTAGTTCCACACGGGGTACGCCCTGAGGAAAATCATTTCTCTCGTGTCGTCTTTGGGGATGGTGTGTGAATGATATTTTTATGGAATGGAAGTTCTGTGGAGGAAAGTAGTATGAGGGGTGAGTAAAAATCTGGGGTTCAGTGTTTCCAGGAGCGACGAACGTATTAATCTACCTCTCTCACTGCGGTGAGAGGACAAAGGGTCTCTCTCAACCGACCTCTTCCGATTCGGCCCACCCAGCTGCTGTGCAGACGCATCCTCTTCCAAAATCTGCACATTCCTCTCCCCGTTAACTAGGGTACCCCCTCTGAGTCACTAAATATAGCGACCCGCTTGGGGTGACCTATTACAGAGGTATTGGTTATCCAATTAATGGTTCTCAGGGCGGTTGTACCCATACCTGCCTGCCAACTGATCGTGCCGCACCTTCCTGAGGCATTACTGATTCCAACTTACAATCTCCTTATACTACTTTATCCCTCCATTCTCTAAACGCGTTAAATCTATACACTATTACATTTCAAATATATCCGATAATCCTGTTAGTAGGTGAGTGGACAAATGGTTAAGGGTTCAATCCTCTGTTAGCTAGGTCATCTCTCATTGCACAGGCAGATTGCACATTTTCCGATTATAATGACGGATGTAGGAAGTATTCAATATTGTCAGGATATTCGAAACATGGGACTATTCGAATCTGTTAAAAAAAGGGTAATTCAATATTTAAATCGTAATCTATATAATAATCTCCTCATAAGTAGTATTTTTTTCTGTACATTCGTTAAACTCGTCCGAACTCTTCACTTTTTTCATTTATTTTTTAATTCAGAATAAATGTTTTACAGTAAGAACACTTCGACTGTGCAACAGGGAAGTTCCCGTTTTAGGACAGTCAAATTAACAAGCTTTATTCATATTACATAATATGAGTGAAAAAAAAATAGTTCAAAGTATAGATGCATTATTAACATAACAGTTAATTTGATTGAAGTGTGAAGTTAGACGGAAATGGTTATATAATGTATTTAGTATTTTGTATCAAAGACCTAAATATTCATCAAAGGTGGTGTTTGTTATTAAACAAGGTTGAGAAATAATATGTTAGCATCTCATATCTCAAACAAAAAACAACATTTAAAAAGTGAATAAAAATTTCCCTTTTTGCTTATATACAGTAAACATCATGTGTACATAGACGCATCTACACATACACAACACATACCTACATGTACATGCACACTAGTAGTGGGCGAAGCGGCTCGGTTTAGTGAGCCGGATCACTAAATCAGCTCTTTGTAGTGTACCGGTTCGGTGATCCGGCTCGATTGAATGACGGTTCGCGTTCCCCCGTTACCATGCCCTGTCCCTCGCTCCCTTGGCCCTCCTAAAGACGTCCTTAAGACGCTCTTACACGATACTTTTATCGTCCAGTTTTCAAGTGAATTGTCCTTACAGAGAGTTGATTTAGTGATCCGGCTCCCTAAATCGAGGCGCTTCGCGCACCACTAATGCACACTTGTATACCTACATTTATGGCAGCTTAAAAGTAAAATGTTTAGTGGACTTGAATAAGTAAAATGTTAATTAAAATAAAAGTAAAGAATATAATGGATAGTATGAATTAAATAATTTGTAATAAATTTAGTTACTAGGTACGTGGAAGCTGATTCTTGAATTATTATGGTTAGCTGGTAACGCCCATGAAATTGTAAGAGAGACATAATTAAAGATTTCAACAATAATGTCAAATATACACATAGTACAATGAATATTGTTTTGATAATATTTTTAAAACTGAACATTTCTAGAGGATATGTGTATGTTTGTATTAATGATTTTTGTGTGTAATTCGTAGAACACCATTTATTATTTTTTTAAATCTAATAATGGTATTATTAAGTTCTGCAAGCATCGTTTTTATTATTGTGACAGCTGTTTCAGCGTTCAAGGCCAATTAAGACCATTGCAAACGCCACTATGAAAATACTTGCAGAACATAATAATAACATTGTTAAATTTGAATTACATTAAATTTAAAATATACATATATATATATATATATGTGTTTGTAATTATTTAAAATAAAAATTAAATAAATAACTGCCAGTCAGCATATGTTCGCTTTTCTCCGTCTTTATTCTAACTCTCAATCACATTCGATAAAAAATACAAACACATTATTTCGGCATCCTAATGATTTAATTTACCATTAGTATGAACTGAAAACATTTTTTTTGTCTAATGAAAAATGTTTTATTAGGAAATTATCCAGTACCATGTTAAGAGATGAAAATTAGATGAGAACTTAAATAAATACAAAATAGCTGCGCAGTTTCCTGCTAAGGCACGATTCCGTGTTTACCAATTTAACTCATCAACCAACGAAATTATGCTGATAGTTTTACCGTGTAAACAATACGGGAAGTTTGAATTGCATCGGGATGGCGTACCTTCCAGTTGCAGAGATGTTAATATGTCTAGATTGTAAGACATTTAGGTTTAATCAAAAGAATATTAAAATAAAACAGTCTGATTAAATCAGCCCGCAGTGATTTACTCGCATAAAGAATTTAAATAAATATACATAATTTTGTTTACATCCCGTTGTATAATATTACCCTATCAATAAGATAGCCCTGGTGTGAGAGCTTTCAAAAGTAATTCGTTAGTATAAGTGGCATTTGCTACATCATTTACAGATTATATTAATAACGTTGAATAACTATTTAAATATTTTATTATAAAAAGGAAATCTTTTTTTGTTAACTCCACGGAAGAGGCCCGAGGTTTACTATTTCCCTCGCAGTCTATGACGTCTTTGGGGATGCCGTATGGGGGATTGCATATGGCTTTGAATGAGATCCATGTGAAAGAACGGTGGAATCACAAAAGCCGGCAAATCATTTTGCAATTGATCTGTTGATCACAAGAACGAGCCATTAAAAGGCATATTCTCATCTGACAAATAATGTCAACAATATAGGTACGTGTTTGGCATTTCTTCAGACCGAGCACCAAACATTGAAATACCAGCGGAAAAAAAACAGCAATCCCAACTTACATTTGTGTTCGAAATGCCGAAATTCGTCCGTTATTATATGGGAATCTATCAAACGGACTGCCAACACTAAAACAAAGTGAAGATTATTTTCAAGTATTTAGTAACCCCGAACGCAACAGTGAGTCAAATTTATAATTTTTAGAGTGTCAGCAATTGTGCGCTCTTATAGTTTTAACTTTCTCTAAAAGTTACCCTTTCTGATAACCTGTCATAGAAGATACTTATGAAGCGCGTAACGAAATATGGCTAAATAAAAATTTTTAAAAAAAAATACCTAATTGCCTGCAGCTTCACAGTTCACAGCTTCTTGTAGTCATTTCCCGGTTTTTTTCACATCACTGTACACGAGCCACCCTAACCTCAAAATGGGTGTTTCTCAGTGCACAATTGCAACAAAGGTGTAGCGGGAGAGATACAAGCCATTCACCAGAAACTTTAACAGCGACGGCCAAACTTTGTTCGGGATTATCTAACGGGATTCTATTAAGATAATGCCCGCTCTAAAGTGTCAGTCACGCTCCGAATATGAGCCTTAAGTTTAAGCTTTAAGTTAACGGAGTTTGCGATGGTTGCAATAACATATTACGTACCTAACTATATCAAGTTAGTTTTACTTAAAGATCAAATTATCAATGTGATTTGGCTTAGAAGTAATTTAATTACGTACGTAAAATTTGCCTTCATTAGACATATCAATCGTATTATACATATCTTTGAATTTATTTCGTGAGACAGGAGTTTCAAAAATATTACAATTGAAATTATTGTGTTGATACTAAAAGCAAAAAACGTGGAGAGCTGTCCCCCTTTTATTGACTCAAGTTCAACAGTTCCAGGGTGGAAAATACTCGCAGTATCGCCCTGATGAAAGACCACAAGTTAGATATTAAAAATTTCTTTAAATGGCTTTAACCGTGTTTTTTTTTATGAATACCCCACAAAAGTCCCAACTGCTCCCACCGTCTGGAGCCAGTGAGACTATGGCATCCCCAATTGGGGAATGTTGTGTGGCTGAAGGTATTGTAGAGGGAAGGAGAAGGGGAAGAGGAAGGTGGGGAATACCTGGCTATTAAGATCTGGTCACCAAACACGGCTAAAAGCCATTTCAAGCAACGTGTCAATTCTGAATCGTGGTCTTTCACCAGGGCGATACTGAGAGTATCTTTCACTCTAGAACGTGCGCAAATATACTACATATTATTTTTATATTAATTAATTGAGGAACAGCACAAATTAATTAAATAAAATTTAATTTGAACATGCGACCTTCGGATTCCTAGTCGAAAGCCTCACCCCTCGACCATAGAGGCCGTGAAAAAGAGGCCGTTTAGTCATCATATCTGAATATCCAGGTACTGCCCAACCTTCCTTTTCCCCGTCTCCTTTTCCTCCCGCGGATGTCATAGTCCAACTGGCTCCGGACAGTTGAGACTCTTATGCGAAATTAACTTTTTTTTTTATCTTCCCTGCCATGAAAATTAACTCAAACTATACGGCTTATATTTTTAATAGCTTGATTCTGAAATCAAATCCTTTTTATTTCTGTTCAATATAAATTCTGGGTACTCGTAATATTGTCCTTTCCAAAGAAATCAAAATTCTGTGTATATTTCCGACGATAATAAATACCATTATTTACAAATCTCAAAGGCTGTGAGTTCTGGTTTTTCCTTTATTTACAACAGATAAAATCAATAATGCCTTCCCTCCAATGAAGCTGCCTCTCAAATGAAGTCCTTTGATGTCTCACGTGTAGGATATTGTAATAATTATTATGCTGGCCTTCCCCGGAAATTCTTAACCAGAAACAAATTCTTCCTCCTAAAAATTTCTAACTTTATTCTAAATTCTTTAACTAAACTTCACTTTCTACGGAGTGCCTACTCTTTTTTCGTGAAAACAGCACAAGTCCCAACTACCCGAGACCATTGAAACTATTTTTTAAATGTTTTTTTTTTATTTAATATAAATACGTATAAAATATTTAATAGTACAAATATATCTCAAAGGCTAATTCCAAAAAAGTGTAGAATTTATTTAACAAAAACTACCCAACTTAATAGAGAAACATTTCTCGTGTTTGAGTTGGGGAGCACCGCCATGTAACGACAGTAATGGTATGCTACAGTAAATAAAAATAATTTAAGAATGTAATATAGATAAAGTTTGTGTTGTTGTTCAAGATAGTTACTACACAATACATTATCTACAAAATAGAAGAGTAAATGTACATGATAATAGACATTGTATTATAATGTGGGTATGTTGTAAGGATGAAAGGGTGAGGAGTGGAAGTAGATGGTAAAGATGAAGGTTAAGAAGTACTAACCTATTAATTACTGGTTATTACTTCTATTTTTGAGATCGTCAATGTAAATAAGAAATACATATAAAATACCAGAGTAAAATTTAACTGAGGATTTTATCACAGATATCTAAGGAGATCTCTAAGAAGGATATTTCCCTGGTGTGAACCTATTATAACCTAATCAAATATTTTACAAATCCACCCATTTAAACGTACTTAAATTACCCGTAGTAAGTACAGGACAAAAAGTGCTATAAAACTCATTTAGCAAACAAAACGGAAATCAAAAAAAAAAACAATAAAAAAATAAACAGGAATAACAATTTAAAATAAAGCTGGCAAAAGAGATATTATAAAAATTAAAAAATAAAACCCATAGATTCAGCAAACTAACACAATGTGATCCATCTTCCAGAAGGTAACAAACCAACCCGAAAATAGTTTCAAATATAATTGTAAAGCCGTTCATTCAGCAATAAAACAAATTTCTCAGTCGTAAATGTACAATATTAGTAAGAACAATGGGACTCACTCCTGACATAAATGCTCTCATATATTATAGATTTAGTTTAAATTGTAACAGTCTGAAGAAGATGCCCGTTAAAGGGGTGAAACCGATCCGGTCTGAAATAAACAAGTGGAAGATAGTTACAATAATTATTTAATCAAAAAATTAATTTCATTAATGGTTACGTAACATGGATCAAGCCATTTCTTGCAACGTTTTGATTCTGAATGGTGGTCTATTTACCAGTGTGATTCTGAGAGTATCTACCAATCTGGAATGAGGTAAAAATTATACAGTGTATTATTATATCAAATAAACAACATGATTAAATTAAAATTGTATACGTCAGGTTGCAAACCCGAGACCTCTGAGCCTTACTACACAGCCACAGAGCTCGTCAATATTTCCGAAAGTTCATTCAATAGGTTTGGATAATCCAAATGTCCTTCGCACCGCTGCAGGAATGGCAATAGCCTGTACATCAGAAATATGGTTAGGCACACATTGTTGCAAAGCCCAAGCAATAATAGATCAGTGAGGTCAGGATACTCGATTCTGCAGTCAATTACTCGAACCGTCTCGGTAAATTAGATCTGCATACTATGATCACTATTCTAGTGTGGCTCACTATAACTCTTGTCAATATCCAAAATTCCATCAATTTAAACGTATGTAACAAACAGTTATTCATGAAACTTCAACGTAACTTAACAACATTTATTTTTAAATAGCAATCAAATTAATTAATTAAATAGCTTAAACATCCGGCAAGTTTTTTTAGTATGGGTATACTCCCTTGTTGTTTATTTTTATTTTATATAATTTTATTTCAACTGCTAATCAAAAATTTGTTTTTAACGTGGAGGGGGACGTCGGAGAGTTATTATTTATAAATTCAAAATAATGATAACATTATTGTGCAATACGATAAACATGGTGTTTTTAAAGAGAAAAATTATTTATTACGTTTTTTTTAATTTGCATCGGCTTAGCATTTATCAAAATAAAATCAGAAATTTTACACATTTCTGACCGTTCGACGCATGTTTTACAAAAACATTTAAAAAGTTGAATAACCTTAAAAATGCTGTGAAGGTTTTTCTCTAACATGTCGATGAGATTAATTTCAAAAAAGAACATTGTGTAGTTTAAATCATTCGTAAACACTGCGTAACTTTAATGTTTTTTTTGTTTATTTATTTTTTTTAATGCGGATTATAAATCATAGGTTAAGTTTATTTACAAAAACGTAACGAGAAAGGATTAAAAATATTTTTCTCCACTTTAAAAATCATATTCATATTTTTAATATTTTGTAAAACATACAATAGGACGGTCAGAAAAGGTAATATTTTTTATTAGATTTTGATAAATGCTAAGCCTATGTAAATTTATAAAATATTTAATGAATATTTTTCTATTTAAAAACATTATGTTTTTCGTATTGCGTAATAACACTATCAATATTTCGAAATAATAAATAATTCCTCTCCGACGTCCCTCTCGCCCTTAAGCACTAAATTCTGTACGTGTTGTTCATTGTACAATTGAAACAAAAATTATCAATGCATCAGAATAAAATAAAAGTGGATATATTTAGAGGTTTCGTGATAATTCAACACACGTATGAATCGCAATTTTTTTTATGTTATGCAGTCATTAAAAGTATGAAAAAGGAATGGTTTGGGTAAGGCAGTATTCTTTTTTTTTTGTACTTTTAATGGATATCACTCATGGAGAAAGCTCGATTAAGATGAATCATAATATTTAACATTCTCCAGAACCATCACTAAATAAATTTTTTTACGTTTTAAGTGCCTACTAACAGTAAAACGCATTGCATAAGGGTTTCTTTTGGAGAATGTGGATAATCCATTGTTCATTACAAACGATTCATCAAACTGCCGAGACATAAATATTTTGTTAATAAACTACTACTTAACCTAAACACTATCATGAAGCAGGTCCATAACAAGAAAGTTTAACAAGTTACCCCGGTATTATTTTAAAAGCAACCATTTTGTTTGTTTGTTGGTGTCTTGTGCCTTGCGAAATGGTTGACGCTCGGTTGGGGCAGGGGATGGAGGAGACGGGGGACTCAGGTCAGGGGAGCGAGGGAGGTTCACTCTAGTCTTGTGGCTCGTCGATAACGATTGTTCCTATCCTCACTAGAAGTCTGCCGAAACGCCTATCGAGTATTGTATCTCTTTTTCTGACGCGTTTGCTCATTCAGCTTCTAACCAACCTTTCCAGCAAGTCTTTCACTGATATGCTCGGTGAAACCCTAAGTGACCAGCTCAGGTATGGGGGCTCCATCGAAACCAGAGTGAAGTTAGCCTCTCAGAAGCTGGGCGTATTATACAGAGTCCGCAGATACTTTAATAGTATACAACTACTAACCCTGTACAAATCGCAAGTGCGCTCCACTATAGAATTTGGCAGCCACCTCTTTTTCCGGGAACCCAAAATATCTGAAAAAAACTCTTCAATTTGTGCAGAAACGGGCGAACCGTTTTTATAGATTCGCCAATCTTAAAAATGGATTGCAATCTTTGGAGCACAGATGTCAGGTGGGAATGCTGTCCTTATTCTACCGTTATTTCAATGAATGACGCTTTGAGGAACCAGCGTTATTGATCCCTTCGGCACCGATGCACAGTCGAGAAACACCCCAAACACGCACCAAACATTTGTACGCGATTCACATTTGTGACATGTAAAAGGGCCACTTCTACGACTCGTTCTTGTGTTCAACAGCTTGACCGTGGAATGATCTGCAGACCTCTGTGTCCTCTTCCTCCCTCCTACAAGATGGGTCCCTTTAAGATCCAGGTTCACTCCTTCCTATCCTCCAACCTCAACACAGCATCCCCAAATATGACATACGCCTTTCAGGAAATTTTTTTCCCTCAGCGCCTTTTGGCGGAGTTAATGCAAAAAAAAAAACCACCGGAATGACGATATCAGCCTTGTCCATTGTACACGTGTACCACAGGTGGGGTTGGGAGAATGACCGGATTTAGCAGGGTTAAATTGTCACAGCGAGTGGTGGGAACATCTGGGAAGGCTTTTAATAATAATTACACTACTTGGTTAATTTTCATAGCCCCATTTGTGTAAAAACCTCCTCAAGGGTGCTTTACGAGTCTAGAAAATAACTTCAAACTGTGGTTAAATTACCTTAATTACTGGGCACGTCCCTGGTGAAGGACCGCCATTCACATTCAAAATGTTGCTTGAAATGACATTAGCTCTATTTTGTGATCAGATTTACCAGGTACTTCCCAACCTTTGTCTTGCCCATCTCCTTTCCTTTCCCACTCCCATCATTTTAACAACATATCCCTAATCTGGGTACCTTAGTCCCGTTGACTTTAGACTATATTGAATAAAGATGTGGTGTTATGAATTTAACAAAATCTGGTAATTTGCATATTCATGGGTGTCGCAGAATTAGAAAGGGTTCGGATTTGTGAGATTAGCAAGAAATTAAAAATACAAAGAACATCCGAATTTGTACAGCGGAATTACCAAAAAACATTACTTTATTAAATTAATGTGGTACTACGGTTCTTATGTGATATACCTAACGGTTTTAACATTCTTGTTTTTTTTCCCCGACACGATTTGATTTTAAGAAGAGCTTTGAGTTTGGCAGTGAATTCTTTTGAGTTTAAAAATCTCTTATTCATATTGTTTTGAATTTCTTGCTTTGAAATAACATTGAAATATGGATGAGATTTGTATTAAGACATTGCAAAAAGCGTGAATTAAGAGACTTAACTCCTAACTTAACTTATGTGGCATTCACTTGTAGAAAGTTAACACATTCCTCTCTATCAAATTCCCGCTTTTGTGGATCTAAAATGTCACAATGGATGAGGCATGGAGCTGGCAAATAAATTATGAAAGTATACATAAGATCCTAAAGAACGTGAAACTGTATAATACAAGCTGTCAGTATCTGGCATTGCTTAGAATAAGGAATGGTTTAGAGTAAAGTTTTGAGGTTAATTCTAGTAAACTGGGCGTAATATTGCAAGGTGGAAGAAAACTCTAATTTATAATATCATCTGGAATGGTGAATTATTTCCGCCAATATTCTTTAAAATGTATTTTGATTCCGGCATTAACATTAATCCATTTAAAGGTTCTCGTAGTTCTGAAAATATGTCAATCCTTTACTGTTGTACAACACATTCCCGGTATTTCTCCTTTTCATTTCAATGCATCACAGTCATTACATTGCTTTGTCAGTCCTCCCATTGAAACGATGTAATGCCTGGCATAATTCAATGTACGATCATATTGTGCATTCTAGCAAAAGATTCGAGTTCAGTTCTCCCCTGACCTCTCCAATACCGATTTAGAACCAAATCAATGCAGAACTCTGGTAATTCAATATGGCCGGAGAAAATAACCTTTTTTACAATATAATTTCTTCAAAAGATTGGTATTCACTCTGTGGCGTCATTATTAATAAATTAATTAAATAATTTACTTTGTATTCACCACTTTATTAATATAGACAGTTATCTCTACATATTTCGAAAGCGATACTTTCTTCATAAGGAATAAGAATAGAATATTATATATAATACTAAAAATAATAATGTCAAGTATAGATAAATGATAAAAATAGAACACGATAATTTAAGAATAGACAAATTATAAACATAAACAAAAATTGATTAAAGTGGGTAAGTACAAAAACAAAAATGTTTTAAAAAAATTGTTATAAAACATTGAATACCAAATTTATCTTAGAAATTAAAGAATAAGGGTATGAAAATAAATTCAAAAGATAGCTATTTTAATAATTAATAACCTAATAATAATGATGAATAATTAATGACCTATTTTATAACCATCCTTTCGTAGCACGTGATACCATTTTATATTAATATTTGAACTACCACCCGATTTCGCCGTTTTACAAACGTTCAGCAGATTGCCGGTCGTTTGGCAGCTGTCAGTTGTTGCCCGACGATCGCTTATTTGAGACCGTGCACTATTTTTTAATTAAAGACAATAAGTATATAATTTTCAATTGTGAAATGGATTCGGGACAGTGATGACGAGCGAATGGCTATTATTCAAGTAAAAAAAAATCAGCTTATGAACGGATAACGTGGTGTTAATGAAAACACTTGGTTACGTAACAGAAATTTTGTAGTTCGTTCATAAAACTGACCCTAAGTGAAAAACTAACTAACTAACCATCACGCCGTTTCGCCGCAGGGGTAGGCAGAGAGGACGGACCGCCAAACAACTCGATCTTGGCATACACTTCTTGCTTCATTCACACTCATACATCGTCTCATACATTCTCTTCTATTATTCCGACTTCTGACATGGCCCGACTCAAGTATTTGATAAATATATTTGATATACCCTAAGTGGAACAAAAAATTGTGTCGTCTTATATCAAAATGAGTATTTGAATAGAATAATCATCTCTACCCACCCCTGTAGGAAACGTCATTATAGTTAATTAGTCAATTAGTAAAGCTGGTTCACCGAAAGTGAAATTATCTAAATGACATATTTTGACTGGGCCGCTTTTCCTTAAACCTTCCTACAGGAGTACAGCATACGAGTATAAATTATTACGTTGCTGATCGATAACAGTCATCGTATCAGTAGGTAACTCAAACAATTTGTTTACGTATTTCTATTGTCAATTATATCGGGGAATTTATAGTGCGGGTCACGGTCCTTAGCAATGAGGAACCGACTAATGAAAAAGAATCGTTATATTATAGCACGTTATACATGTCTAGACCTTACTACGTATTCTAGTCTATCTAGTAATGGGTACGAGTATATAGGTAATACTTAAATTTCCGGACTAGTTCCTACCGGAGATTACTACATGCCCTTATCTCTCGGGTATGTTACAATACATTTATTCTTCAAATAAACGGTTTCCCAAGTACCATAGAGGAAGAACCGAGTGTCATATACGGCAAGTATATCATATATACGTGTACACTGTACAATTATGAAAAATATTATCTAAAGAAGTTGTTTTTTGCCATAAAAATGCCGTCTTCAGAGCCAGTTCATTAAAAACAATGATAACCAACTGTATTACATTGCTTAATCAACTGTACTACATTGCTTGTTACTTCTCCTTGCATGTATTGTTAGCGAATTTAACGGCTTCTAAATATTTATTTTAATTTCAATTTTTTTATTTTAAATATTTTTATTTATCTATTTTACATTTTTTTTGTTCCGTACTTGTTGGGCCGTGTTGTAGCAAGTAGTCCATTTCGTTTCGTGGTAAAGTCAAATAAAATAATCTCTTTTCTGAACATGACAACATATGTGTAGTACACGTTACATTATTTAATATTTAAAACAAAAAAGTAATTTAAAGATACCCTTTCTAAAAAAAAAAATGATTTATATAGTAAAATTAAAAACAAATATACTCATTACAGTCCAATATAAAAACAAAACAGAAAAAGTTAAAAAATTCATAGATTTTTTTAATATGAACACCGCACAAGAGTCCCAATAACTCCCAACTGTCTGGAGCTAGTGAGACTATGGCATCCCCTATTGAGGAATGTTGTGAGGTTGAAGGGGGTAGGGAAGGGAAGGAGATGAGAAAAGGAGGAAGGTTAAGAAATATCTGGCTATTCAGACTTGGTTACCAAACCCGGATAAAACCATTTCAAGCAATATTTAAATTCTGGATGGTGGTATTTCACCAGGGCGATACTGAGAGTACCTTCGACCCGAAACGTGCGCAAATGTACTACATATTATTTTAAATGAATTTATTGTGAAATAACATAAATTAACTAATAAATAAATTAAAAATTACTTTGCTATCACCACTTTATTAAAATATACATATCTACATGTTTCGAAAGCGATGCTTTCCTCATCAGGAATACACAGAGTAATAAAAAGTAATAATGTCAAGTATAGACAAATGATGAACGTAGAATACAATAATAATGACGCCACAAAGTGAATACCAATCTTTTAAAGAAATTATAATTGTTATTAATTTAATATTTAATCACTTATTATTTACAATGGTAAATATCAGTATTTTTTTTTTTATTAATAAGTAGAACAAACATTCCCGGGTTAAGAATAATCAGATAATATTTTTAAATCTTCGACTACAACCACAGTAAGGGGAAGGTGTTAATTGTTTCGTGATGGAGGACCTAGCCAGCCGAGGTATTGAATGAATAACGCCTGGGTGGGACCTAGACGCGCCAACTCAGGCACTGACCGGTCTGCTATGTGCGTTACGAAATCAACGGTACATTCATCAGGATACAAAGTATACTTACATTGAAATGACATATAAGCATAGACAAAACTGTAACAATAAGTGGTGGGAGAGAATTGGTAACCATATCTGACCAGAGTATTTTTGGATGTGCCCATGTATACACATTTCAAAGGTTCTCTACATGCTGTTAACAAAATTATATGTTTGGCAACCACTGACTTGATATTGGAATTCGTTAAAAGGAATTTCTGACGTCCAGTCTGCTTTCCTCAGTCGGGGATTTATATTCTGCGTTTCCCTTTGACGTTTTTCACTTGAAAATCAATCATGTGATTTTTTAATCCAAGCATTCCGTGCTTAACTAAACAATATTTTAAAGTTAATGTCAGAAGTTCGCTTCGCCGGTAGATACTAGTGTTCGTGAAAAACAGATTGTTTTATTTTTTTCACATTTGCGATACTACGCACGGAGCAGATCGGAAAATCTTTAGTCCGATGACAATAAGAGATACATATTTAAAAAAAATGTAATGTAAATCAAATTTAATAATGTTATTATTAAGTTTAGGAAGTATTTTTAGTTTTTATTACTATGACAGCTGTATCGGCGTTCAAGGCTTAGAATAAATTTACTTGGACTATTAGAAATTAATAAACGAACGAATGATCCTAATATTCATTTATAAAGTAAGGAAAATGATATATTCACCGTTTCTCAGTATGTTCACATTATCAAAATAATATAACACATTTAAATAAATCAATTAAGAAAACATTATCAGTTAAATACGGTGAAACACATTATAAATGTAAAAACCTCACAGAACGGGGAATTTTAATTATTTTCTTACTAAATCCGTTTTACCGATAAAAAATCATTATTTTTCTAAAACCCGCCCAAATTAGAATGGGGTGGGAGTGAAAAAAAAATCATATTAATAAGTCGTCACAATGTGGATTAACCGTAGTTTGAAAATGGCATTGAACGCCGAAACAGCCGTCACAATAATAAAAATTAAAAATACTTGCAGAACTTAGTAATAACATTATTAAATTGGATTTACATTAAATTTTTAAAAACGTAAAATGGAGTTCTACAAATTAGACACATAAAAAATTAATTAATAATAAGATATATAATTTTGTAGTGGATAAATTCTGGATTCCTGGTTTCTGGATTGGTTCATTTAGCAATAATTGCTTGTCCGAGGCTAGTAAAACTTTGACATCAACATCTGTGATAGGCTAGTAAAACTTTGACATCAACATCTGTGATGATAAGAGATGTTTTTAAGACGGCCAACTCCAGAGGTTTGCTAGGAGAGTCTGGGCCTGCAATGAACGGAAGCCGCTGAAGTAGCCCGGGATATGAATACCTAGAGGCACCTTTGGAAACAATGTGTCCCAACCCGAATAGGTCAAGATCATGATATTCGATTCTTATTAGTGAACTCTTACAAGGATGACACTGGAAGTAACCTTTCAACGCAAATTTATATCTCCCAGGAATCACCGCACAAGATAAAGCTAAAGTCTCTATAAGAAAAGAGGGAAGTGAACACATACCTCATCATGATTTGTAGGGATTGAAGGCTATACCCGGTGCCGGGTCTAATATCGTACAAGCTCTTTCAACGAATTCAAAAGCCGTACAGTTTTTTGTTTTTGTTTTTGTTTTTAGCTAACACGTGAATATACCTCACGAGTCATCCAACCTAAACCCTAGTCAAGTTTTTTTGAAAATTTAAGATTTCACGTTTTTATTATATCAATAGTGTTTCAAACCACCTCATAATAATAATAATAATCGGACCATTTCTATAGCGCCGCTTCTGTGAAAAATCACCTCGGGGGCGCTATACAAATATTACTTCATATTCTTATATTATTCTTTTATTACGTCTATTCTACGAATTTATTATTATTGTTATTATTATTTATTTTATTTTTTTCATATTGTAACTTTTGATTTTTTATTAAGATTTGTCAATATGACGCCTAATAGTTAGTTTGATTTCAATGTTTTAAAGTATTTGTATAAAAGTTGTATGTAAATTTCCTTACAATATATGATACTACTGTTTCCGTCTATTAACGCTGAATTTCTCACAATTTTATTAACACATAAATAAATATATCTTATATTTAAATAAACTTTTACTAAGTATAACTCAGTGCGTGTAAACACTATATGCACTTAATAATGCTCTTTTCCTTGTACAAATAAGAGTAAAAGTTTTCATGCACTTTATATTCTGGTTAAAGTATATGGAATCCGCCTCCAGTAATTGGTTAACCTGACAGCGTGAAGTAATTGGAATTATGTCTCGCTTCAGACATCAGATACCACTGCCATTGAAAACCGGGTGTTACTTCCTCCAGAGAAGAGGGAAACAATACTAGATGTCCGGTTATAAAGTGCAGTAACTTCACCAGGCGATTCTACGTAAATATTACAAGGTAAAATAATAAATAACTTTTTTCGAGTTTTCCCCATTTTTTTTCTACTTACCCCGGCCTGCTCTATGAAGTTAGGCACCTTTATAGGAAGTGACACCATCCCTATGGTCTGACTTGGAAAGACTCAAGAGCTTCACGACACGACCGCCAGTTCTCGTTTGACGGTATAGCAAGGAGGAGTATTCGGTGTCCACACTACAACCAATTCGATGGCGGATTTGGAAAACCAGACAAGTGCTTTGCGAAATAAGTATGTAGTTATGTGGTATGTTAGATTATTATTAGAAATGTATTCGTATCGATAGATTTGTGATTACCCGCTGATAATGTTGCATCAGCCAATACTGGTAAAATAAATACCGATAAATTAACTCTTATCAAGAGATTTAATTATGCCCTGAGTTACTCAAAGTCATTATATTTTAGATTAATTAGACAAATCCAATAGATCTATTAGATATGGTGAAATTTTATATGTCAATAGACATCTATACTTGCAAAATTATTTTCATTAATTATATTGAGATGATAAAAGCGTCATTGGTAAATAACGAAGTTAGAATATAAAAAAAAACATACTTTATATTCGTAGAGTGAGGTTCTCCCGATAAATATACAGGGAATGAAGAGTGGCAACTTCGCAAATCTATGTCTGATCTGTTTCTGTAGAAACCGCAAACAAACAATAATAAACAACGAAATTTGAAACACTGACCTAATGAGATCTATCTATTTTCCGGTATTTTATCGATATTGCATTTTATTTTTAAAATTACACATATTATCCCGAATTAATTCCAATATTTTTTGCTGCTACCGCTTTGTATAATTGCAAAGTTCTCCCGGAATATTTCATTTTAAGATTTGTTAATATTTTCTTTAATGATTAGATATTACAATGGGATTTGTAAGCTTCAATAAATTATTCCAATAAATTAAAATTGTTTTGTATTTATACTTAGGTACGTAAGCGCCCTTGAGGTGATTTTTCCACGAAAATGGCGCAATAGAAATAATCCATTTATTATTATTGTTATGTAGAATTACCTTCCGAAGTTACTACACTTTACCCCCGGACACCTTGTGTACTAATAACATGAAACGCAATAGTCGAGTAAAATACAAGTTTAGTATTTTTTTGCAAATGTATTGGAGAGAAATCTAACACCAATTACTGACTCTAAAAAACTGAGGGAGCTGTCTGAATTTTTATGGTTTCGTTCGCGTTGCCAGGGGTTCAGAAAATATCCGTCGGCGCACGTGACTTGCGGTACTCTTAAGAATCTATTTAACCAGGACACCAGTGTGCCGTCACTGTAGGTAACTAGGAGAAGGCACCAAAATGACCGACAGAATCGTCAGCAGTTTCAATACAGAGCAACAGCAGCTCTTCCTTTGAACGTGCCAGGAAATCGGAAATTCAAAAGAGAGGGGTGCCCAATGGAACAACCAGACATATTCTGGTCGTGAATCGATGCTATTGAGAGACATTGATACAACGCTTTTATATTTGGTTTGGTGTCACCATTGATGGAGCCATAGTGGTGTGCCGCTGAAACGGGGCCTTTATGCAACAAAATGTTCCTCTATGATATATGCGTTTCGCACATTGTGATGGAAGTTGTCCCTCCATTTGTCGCTAGTTATATTATGCAATGGAAAACGGCTTCCATTTCCGTACTTTCATTAGAGTTATTGTTTTAAAAAAACTGCTTCACAGTGCGCAAAGCAATTTATTACATGTTCACAGCCGGTAACGACACATTAGCGCCACCGGTGGTAAAATAAAAAGGTCTTCTCCAATTTATGACGGATTTTCAATTTGGGAGGCGGGTATGGGTACCGCCACCCAGGGAACCGTTCATTAAATAACCTACACCTCTGACATAGATTACCCCAAATAGTTCACAACATTGGGTGACTAAGTACCGGTGCCCGAGTTCATCGGGTGAGGTTTGTTCAGGCCTTGGCGACGGATGCGTCTACTCGCCAGATGCGTGGCGGGGCGGTGTACCGCACCTTGTACCGCAGTTGGGGGGGTGAGTTAATACGTCCGTACTGGACACACTGACCCCCAGATTCCTAACCACCTGTCATACCTTATTCCTTCCTACAACTTCCTATCCTTCCTTTTGTTTGAATTATTTATTATTGTTTTTTTTAGTATTTCTAGCATTATCTTTTGCTGCTAAAAATTACGAAATTAATTTTATTTAATTTTATTTAATTTTATTTAATTTTATTTAATTTTATTTTTTAATTAATTTTATTTAATTTTATTTAATTTTATTTAATTTTATTTAATTTTATTTAATTTTATTTAATTTTATTTAATTTTATTTAATTTTATTTAATTTTATTTAATTTTATTTAATTTTATTTAATTTTATTTCATTTTATTTCATTTTATTTCATTTTATTTCATTTTATTTCATTTTATTTCATTTTATTTCATTTTATTTCATTTTATTTAATTTTTTTAATTTTATTTATTTTATTTAATTTTATTTAATTTTATTTAATTTTATTTAATTTTATTTAATTTTATTTAATTTTATTTCATTTTATTTCATTTTATTTCATTTTATTTCATTTTATTTCATTTTATTTCATTTTATTTCATTTTATTTCATTTTATTTCATTTTATTTCATTTTATTTCATTTTATTTCATTTTATTTCATTTTATTTCATTTTATTTCATTTTATTTTTTTTAATTTTATTTAATTTTATTTAATTTTATTTAATTTTATTTAATTTTATTTAATTTTATTTAATTTTATTTAATTTTATTTAATTTTATTTATTTTATTTCATTTTATTTCATTTTATTTCATTTTATTTCATTTTATTTCATTTTATTTAATTTTATTTCTGCTTTATTTTTGCTTTATTTCTGCTTTATTTTCGTTTTTATTTCGATTTATTTCATTTTATTTCGTTTTATTTTGTTTTATTTCGTTTTTTTTTGTTTTATTTCGTTTTATTTCGTTTTATTTCGTTTTATTTCGTTTTATTTCGTTTTATTTCATTTTATTTCGTTTTTTTTGTTTTATTTCGTTTTTTTTGTTTTATTACGTTTTATTTCGTTTTATTTCGTTTTATTTAGTTTTATTTCGTTTTATTTCGTTTTTTTTTCATTTTAGTTTAATTTATTTATTTATTTTCTTTATTTCGTTTTATTTCGTTTTATTTCGTTTTATTTCGTTTTATTTCGTTTTATTTCGTTTTATTTCGTTTTATTTCGTTTTATTTCGTTTTATTTCGTTTTATTTCGTTTTATTTCGTTTTATTTCGTTTTATTTCGTTTTATTTCATTTTGGTTTAATTTATTTATTTATTTTTTTTTATTAAATTTTTTTTATCACGTATAAAAATATACATATATTTTTTTATTTTATTTATTCTGTTTATTCTTTTTTAAGGCTTACAACATAGCCCAATTGTTGGCTGCGGGCGGGTCTTATGCGGTATTCACATTAAAAAATCCACAAAAAATAATATTTAAGCCAAACTATTTTATAAATCCTTCAAACAATTAGTATTCACTTAGTGGCGTCATTATTAATTAATTAATTAAAAAATATTACTTTGCATTCACCACTTTATTAATATACACAGATATCTGCATATTTGGAAAGCGATGCTTTCTTCATAATAATAGTATTCTATATATATACATAATAATAGTATTCTATATATTCCTGATGAAGAAAGTATCGCTTTCGAAACATGTAGATATCTGTGTATTAATAAAGTGGTGAATACAAAGCACATTTTTTAATTAATTTATTAATACTATTTTAATTTCAACTAAATCTGATGAAATATTATTATCATTAGGTTATTATTCTGCGGGTATTTTTGTTTTTATTATCGTAGTCTTAATTATTGTATTATTAACTCCAAAACAGCTGTCAGAATAATGAAAACTAAATTACTTGCAGAACTTAATAATAATATTATCAAATTTGATTTACTTTAAATTAAAACAAAATTTAAACAGAATTCTAGGAAAAATACACAACAACAATTATTAAATAATTCTAGTCACAGACAATAAAAACTAATACGGATTCGAAACAATGTGAATAAAATAACAATGCGATTCATATAAAAAAAGTTGGCAACATTGAAACCAAAAAAAATTTCAAGATGGCAAATACAAAAAGAGGACAGGTAAAAACTACCTCCAATTATTTAATACATCTGAACGTCATAAATCTGTCATAAATCTGACGTCACGATTTTGTTTTGTATTTTAAATAAAAAAAATTCAGTTTTGAGAAATTTTAAACTTACTTGAGTGACTTTAAGCTATGTTATGGGTGTTCAATATAAAAATAAAAATAAAACTGAAAGAAATAAGAATATTCATGGACAAACCAATTGCAAATACGGATATTACGATATTTTTTTAATATTATTTAATTTTACAAAATAAAAAAAATACAATGCAAAAAAAGTCCCAATAAACTACTTTTTGTAGTTTGTCTAATGGGAGCTTGTTATTTAAAACTTTAAATTTACAGACAAGCTTACAAAATATGTAAAATAAAAACATTAAAAAAACAATATATATATATATAAAACACATGTAACAACCTTAAAACATAAATATTTCTTAAGAATCTTACTCAAAAAAATATTTCTACAAAAATATATAAAAAATAAAAAAAACATAAACGAAAGCAATAAATCATAAATAAAATAATAATTCCTTATTTCTAATACAAATAGCTTCTTTCAGCTAGCTATGTTTTCAATGTGTTTATTAATTGTTTAGTTTTAATATTGTTTTTTTTTTTATTTCCGCAGGTAACATATTTATACAACTAGGAATCATGGGATCTAAAATTCTTTGTCCATATCTGTTTTTATGCTTAGGAATCATTAATCCTTCATTAAAATTGAGACGAGAATTCATCTAACTGAAAGAATTTTGAGAATCTGATAAAAGTATGGAATATTATGCCTTTGTTCGTACAAACTTTTCGGAGCTAATAATTTAACCAATGAAATAAATTTTGCACTGATTGAATATGATTGATGTTTGTTTTACGGGAAAGTCCCCAGGCTGTTATTACATACCTTATAACAGATTCTGTTAATGTTAACATTAAATACTGGTATTATTCTTTGAGTTATCTCCTAAAAGGGTACAAAAGTGTATTACAACTTATGTTTAGTTGTAGTTATTACGAATAGAATATAACATTATGTACGGTAAGGCTCATCCTTGTTTTGACATTAGAGATTCTAACCTCGAAACCGACCGGCCTTTGATTTAATAGGCTTTGGCAGGTTTTGAAAAATTGTATCTTTGAACATTACTTTAACTATAAAGACTAACTTTCGAAAAAAATTATACTGGTATTTAAGTTAGAACGTCATTATTGATTAAAAAAGTGAAAAAAATAACTTGGAAATCCTTATTTCCCTCCAAGTCTATGTCATCTTTAGGGATGATATTTTTGAGAAGAATGTGTGAACCTGTGGTTTGAAGAAACCCATGTTGTAATAGTATTGGTATGTGGTAAATAATTCAACTATTAAACATGTAACCTTTGAAAAACGCGTCAACCTGTGTTTTGAAGAAACCCATGTCGTAGTAGTATTGGTATGTGGTAAATCGTTCAACTGTTGAACCTGTAACCTTTGAAAAACGTGTGAACCTGTGTTTTGAAGAAACCCATGATGTAGTAGTGGTATGTGGTAAATCGTTCAACTTTTAAACCTGTAACCTTTGAAAAACGTGTGAACCTTTGTTTTGAGGAAACCCATGTTGTAGTAGTATTGGTATGTTGTAAATCGTTCAACTGTTAAACCTGTAACCTTTAAAAAACGAACGATGAATTTGTTTATCTTTTCAAAAGAGATTCTCGATAGTAAATATTCGATCAATTTCATGCGACGAAAGATTAAATTGACAAAATTTCGAGCACAGGAACGCGCCCAAAACACACTTTTGTCGGTTTATCTATTCAGATCAACCTCTCTGTTTGCCCGAACCCTCATCCATACGATATAGGTCACGTAATATAATATCTTATGTATTTCCCCACTTCCACAAAACATATTTATTACATACTAGCTGATGTGTACCCGGCCTTGCTCGGGATGTTTTTTTTTGGAATAGAGTTATAAAGTTGTGCTTCATGCTTGTCGTCTGTGTGCCATAATTGATTTGCCAGTGAAAGTAATATCTTGTGACGATTATTACTATCTCTAAACAATGTAACAAAAAAATATTCATTTGCAAATTTTATTTCATTCCAAACATTTATTTTTACAAAATATTTCTAAGTAATTAAGTTCTTGAGTAGGTACCTATTTGTGTTTTCCATTTTGGAAATATTTTACTCAAACTAACCTTCTACTTTTAAATATCAAATCTGTGACTAACCAGAGTGGTACATCTATGAGCTAACCTAAATAAAACACGACGGGTTCAATGTTTTTCATACTAATTTTAAAACGTTATATTAATAGTATTATATATTCTTCAAACTACTCTCTAAACCTTCCCGGCACTAATAAGAACAAACTGTGCTATTTTTATAGTGATTTTTGAGAAAATCGAGGACAGACAGACAAGCATTCATTTTTTATATTTAGAAATTATAATTTTTATTAAAAAATATCACTTATTGTTAGTTTTTCGTTTGTTCTGATGAAAGGGGGTTATTCCAAAACGGGTCCACATTATAAATAAATCGCTATACCATAGCTAAATTTGGGAGATTTGAAGCCACACCAAAATTGCTTTTAATCAACATGCAATTTATTTTAATTCGCACGTTATTCAATATTGCTTTTAATTACTGTCGTAATTCATCAGTTTATTAAGTATCTACTTTTGATCCTTTATTTGTGGTGAACATTTTTTAAACTTCACCAAAAATGCCTTTATGCTGTCATGATATTCTCATGTCAAAATATTAAATTTATCTCAAATAAATCAAGTGGATGAAAGTTCATAAATCCATAGTGTTTCAATTGAACGCTTATTTTTCATGCTAATGTGAATGTACTATGTTTATATCTTGAATGCGCCTTATTGTTGCAATTATAGTATCATATACTTTTAGTCTTCTTATTTTGTAGTAACTATCGTGTACAAAAACACAAACTGTATCTATATTACATTCTTGATGTACTTATATTTCTATACTTACCATTTCTGTCGCTATATGGCGCTGCTTCCCAATTCAAACACGAGAAGTCTTTCTCTATTGAAGTGTGCACTTATTGTAAAATAAATTTATACTTTTTTGTAATCAGATATTATGATATATATGTAATATTAAATATTTTATATATTAAATAAAAAAATAATAATTTTAAAAAATTTAAATATACAAAATTATAGTAAGTTAGGAAACATAAAAAAGAGAGAGAAAAAAAATCGTCAGGGTAGGGGTTAAATAAGAGAGAAGGGGTAGATGTGAATTTAGCGGATCAGAAGGGAAATAAGTCTAAAATTGGACTACTCCATAATTTTTGAGATATTTTCTTGTATTGTTTTTTGAGGGATGACGTAATATATCATTTCCGGGAAAATTCACTGAAAAAAGCGGTTGATAAATCAATTAGACCAGTTTTTGAACTAATAAAACAAGTAGAGGGTTACCATCAGGATTTCCACGCCAGTGATCTAATTCTTTCAAAAGCGTTACGATTCAATCGACGCTCTAAGCTGTAAACTATCCTAACATAAATATGTTTTATCTGTAAATTTCTGTAATTTTATTTCTAGTTACATTTCGCTAAATGCCTTATAATGAGTATATTAGCATTTCCAGGATTAATTCTTACTATGTGAATATCAAACAGAGTACCAACTGCTCCCACTTGTCCTGAGCCAGTGGGGATATGACATTCAAATTAGGGGTACTATGTGAGGTTGAATGTAGTGGAGGAAAGGGAAAGGCTGGGAACCGTCTGCCTATTCTGATCTCTTTAATAAACATGGTAAAAGTTATTCTGAACAATTTTTTGATTCTGAGTGGTAATCTTTCACTAGAGTATCTACCACTCTGACACAGCCTCCGTCACACGAAGCGGTTTTTTAAGACATTAAGAAAAAAAAGTATTGTTTCGCCCGCCATGCTAGGACTGTCACCGTGTTATGGCAAACGAATTTGGCATATAGATTGTGGAGGGATTACATAGTTCGTGTGAAGGTAAAAGAATTGGGTATAATAATTAAGAGAACGAAAACAATTTGTGGAATTAAAAGAATTAGAGGAAATAAAATAAGAGTTTTAAAAATGAAGAGAATTTATAAGATCTCTATAGTCGTATGTATTTTATACAAATAAATGTTTGAAATAAAATTTTCAAATGAATATTTCTTTGTTTCGTAATTTAGAAATATTAATAGTGGTCACACGGCATTACTTTCGCTATCAAATCAATTATGGCATCCAAACGACGAGAAGAAATTCACAACTTCATAACTTTATATTTAAAAGATTTAAAAGATTTAAAAGATTTAAAAGATTTAAAAGATTTAAAAGATTTAAAAGAAGCAAAGTAATTAAAACCATTCCAACAAAAAAAAAACAAAAAAATGTAGAAAAATGAATAATTAAAAGATTTGAAGAAAATTAAAAGAGACTAAATAATGAGAAACTCTAGTAAGAAATATTATGGGTATAAACATATATATTCATATAGAACAACGAACGCCGATTCTGAGTATGCAACTCTTATTACTTATAATTTTAAACGTAGAACCTATAAATCGTTATTTAAAAGAGAATAAATAGTCATATCATTAAAACACCCCGTTATATTGGTACCATTGCATTTGGAACATCTGACGTCACGTGTGTATTCTATTTTTGGATTAGATATTTATTTTTCTATTTAGTTTTGTATTTTAAATATGTGTTTTTTTTAGTCGTAGTGAAATTTAAACTTAATTAGGGTTACTTTTAGCTCTTTAATTTTTGTTCAATATAAAAATAATTAAGGCCATCCACATGCTAAAATTAAAATGAAATCACGCGCTCTTTATGCAGGTGGTGACAAGGTCGAAATTCCCGCTTAACATCGGCCGCATGTTTTGATTTACGCAAAAAACATCACCAAAACGCGAGTTTTATTTTAATTTGTAAAGCTCAGGCATAAGTATTGAAATGTTTTACGATCATATTCTAAAAAACTTATTTTGCCACAGTAGGAGATTTTGCGCTATAAACATTTTTTTAGGTCTGATAGATTATTTTTTTCTCGGCTTATAAAAAGACACACCAAAAAATTGGACGGTTTTACGAAGGGCCAAGGTGTGTTTTACTTGCATTATTTCATTGAACGACCTATGATATTTCTAAGCCGTCAAATTCTCAAACCGAAAACACACGATTTTGCATTAATTCCCATTGCATCGCCTTAATGATATAAATTAGACTATTCATGAGCAAATCAATTATCAATACGAATATTACGATGATGTTATTGTTCAATACTATCATTATTCTTTGAGTTAAAGTTTATAAAAAGGTACGTAATGTTATTACTTATGTTTAGTGGCGGTTTACTGTGAATAGAATATAAAATTATGTGCGATAAAGCTCATCCCTGGATTGGACTATTGTTCCTAATTGAATCAATTAAGTCACTTTGAATGATTAACATGACTAAAAGTAATAGTTTTTTTTTCAAAGGCATTGGATGAATTGTAAAGTAAAAATAATTAAAGTAATTGGGAAAAGGAAGAGAATCGAAAAAATTAGTATAATCAACATAATCAGTGAAAAGAAAACAATTTAAAAAAAACTGTAATTACAAAAATGAAAGAATAATTATTGTTACATTTTCTTAAAAATATTGGTCTTCACTTTGTCGCGTCATTATTAATAAACGAATAAAAATTATATTTTGTATTAACCACTTTATTAATATACACAATACATTTTGAAATCGTTGTATATATATATATTTGTGAATACAAAGTTTTTTTTTAATTAATTTATATTATTATTCCCAAATTAAAATTAGTTATTAAATGCTTATAAAACTGTACTTGATTTTATATTTCTTTAGTCTTCCCTTACTTTAATCATAATTTGACATGCAAATATATCAATAATATATACCCGTTATTATTAATTTAAATTACCTGCATGTTTCAGTCAACCAGACCGAAACTAACCTAACCTAGTTCAATTTAATCTAAACCTACCTAACCTAACTAACTAACTAAGTATTTAATTCACTCGATCGTGCCACGTCTACCTCGGGCGTCCCCGGCTTTTTCTCCCATTCACATTCGCGTCATATATTCTTCTTACACTCCTTTAGCGTCCCTTTCTTAATCTTACCTAACCTAACCTCACCTAACCTAACCAAACCAAAACTAACCTATCCTAATTTAACCTAATCCTTGAGGTTATCATTAATTAAAACATAATATTATGGAATGCGTGAAAAGTTTACGTAGGGTAAGGTAGCGTTTTGCGCATTGCACCCAGCGGAGGTGATTATTACACCCAAATGTTAATTCATGATTTTATGATTGGAAATTGATACTTGCAATTATTTTTCTGTATTCCCTAATTTTAAATAATGAGTTATTAGCTACGTACCAACCTAATTTGATATTTTAAATATGTCGTCCTTTTTTAATACCAAATTTAATAATCATAATAATGTGTTAATACTTAAAATCGATTTTTTAAATCATTTTTGTTCCTTAATTTTCATTTTAATTTGGTTCCTACCTTTGATTTCATATTTTATTTTGCATGTATTTTTTATTCCGTCTGAGTGAAAAAAAGGAAGAAAAAATAAATACCTTTGTATCATTTAATACCTACGCATTTTCAGTTCATGGACGGATGAACGCACTAAGGAAATTATGTCTTTCTATTTCAATTATTTAATCACTAAAGCAAATTCATGTAATAAGATTGCTTATGGGGTATGAAAGTACCTATTTAATCGCTCGCTGATATTACTTCGAACTCGTATGATTTAAAATAAAACGTTCCAATTTGTTACGGTCTATATTTAGAATATACAGTGAGTGGGCATCACATAATAGGCCTTCCACATGACTGATTTGCTGGATTCTAAAAAAACCATGGCGTCGAAAGGTTCGACCACCCGGTCATCCTTTCCTAAAGTTAAGCCTACCAACTTTAGGAAATGACGACTGTCTAGTCAAACCTTTCGACGTCACGACTTTTTTTATTATCGGGTAAACCAGTTGTGTGGAAAGCCTATTAGAACCAGTGGAATATTTATTTTGAAATTATGGCATTTAGATTCTTTTTCAAGCAAATTTGACAAAGACAGTGAGATCTTGCTTGCCAGAGTCTTCAACTCACAAAAAAAACAATAAGCTTTACTTGAAATAGAAAGTACTCATCATATAATAAAAGATAACGTTAGATATCGTTATATTTTGTATTTTACAAAGCGTATCTTAATATAAGTGTGTATTCATACGTATTTTAAAATTGTAAAATAATTTGCAAAATTAGTGCCTCAACACAGGCTATCCTAGTGAGGCGGGTTATGTGAAACTTCAACTATAACTGTTATTATATTATTTTCTATTTTACTTTATAAACCACTGTACACTTACATTATTATATTATACATATCTTTTAGTTTTAATTAAATTTGATTACAATAAAGATATTTTTATTATTATTATTATTCAAATGTGAATTTAAAACATTGGTTTAAAAACAAAATACACTTTAAAAAAAGTGGTTCTTATGTGATGGCCACCCACTGTAGATACACTATAGCTGGTGGTTAAAGGAATAACTGACAAGCAAATTAATAGCGAATCTATTGATTAAAAATATACCTACAAAAGAATAATGTTGATATAAGAAATTTTTCGTTATTTATGTAGTTAACATTCATTCCATTTAGCACTCCAATAAAAATGTTAGTCTTTTAAAACTGACAAAATGGAAAACACAACATACAAAGCAATATGTGAATTTATTCCACTTGCAATATTTCTTAACTTTAAATGAAAACTTACGTTAAGAATAATGCAGACTTATTTTAAATATGTTGTTTTACAATATTTGAGCAATATTATTAAGATAGAAGCTCGAACTAAGCCAAATCAACAGACCAAGCAAATGTTTACCTTAATGAAGTTCGAAACGTGTGAAAAGGTGGATCAAATTTTAATGCTTTGGAAAACAATTGAACTCCGGGTGTCACAAATACGGTTTACGCGAAAATCGACCCCGTTGTAGATCGAAATGTGGAGAACGCGAATCAAAATCCTACTTTTTGAAAAATTACTCCACTGTTGGAATTATTAATATATAGATATTAGAATGTATTGCGAGACATGAATGAAGAATTTTTAGGTGGTTAGAGAGTATAATGCATATGCATTATGACTGGTATGACGCCGACTAAAATTTCGACGCTGCTTTGTTGTCGCGGCGAGTGATCGCCATTCGTTATTTTCGCTAGTCGACGGTCACATGGAGCTACTAAAACTGACAAAGTGATAGCTAATGATGTCCTATTTGTCAAAAAATAGATGAAACAAAACCAAGCACATTCAATAACTAGCTACGTGCGATTTGAGATGTCCGACGAGGCGATACAAGCACCGCGTAGCGGCGAAGAGGTCACGTGACCGGCAACTCGGTCACATGATCGCCAAAATTGTGCGTTTAGTTAACGCAGACTAAATCTGCCGTATACAATACATTTTGACAATTTCCTTAAACGCAGCGTCGTCGCTTGCGTTTGCGTTACGGATTTGTCTCTTAACATAAACGCTAACTTAACTTATTAGCCCGATACGGAATACCAAACTGTCAAAATGTTATATTATGGCCGATTTAACTTGGGTTAGCTAACGCAGAAGATACAGACTTGGTCCCCAGAATTGAACAAGTTCTGATCGAATCGCGCGAATACTTAAAAGCTGCTAATTGAATTACTCACAACGAATACCCTGTCGCACGAAGCGATTATACATAAAGAATACGGAAATCATTAGAAAAATTCATTTATTTCAGGCATATAGCTTAGTAAAGCTGCATTTTCGATATGTGATGATTTGTAGCTTAGATCTTCAAATGAAGGAATCTTATAAATCGTATTTCTTTAACAATTTAGTCTGTTTCCTGTTTCCAACAAAACATTTCAATGGAAACAACCCGATCGCTGGAATACAAAAAGGGAATTTCACGGTAAGTGGTTTGTTTAGCTAAGAGCAAACAACCTGAACAATTTCGTCATCATTGTTCATTGTGATCGTTAACGAGTTGATCAACATTAATGAGCTAATGACTGCCGATTTGTTAGCTTCATGATTAAATAAATCAATTAAAACTCGTGGGAGATGACTAAACACATAAACTGTACAATAAATGTTGAAATAATTCTTTGTATTCCCTACTCTAGAGATATTTCGTGAATTTAATGAACCATCTACGACAGAATTATATATATCAAATGTCTTATATCAAATTTACAGAGAAATTTTCATTCATAAAATTCACCCTAGATACAAGTAGTATAAGCAATAGATTAAAAAAAAGATTTAATAACCATTCCAATGCTTAAAACGACCACGGCTTAGCGTCACTACTTGTTTTTAGGTTTAAGATGGTACAATATATTATTATCAAAATTAATGCAACCGAAACCTTGAAATATGAACAATTCAAAAATCAAATTAAAAATGAACTTGTATAATGATACATTGTTCCCTTAATGCATACTATCTATCATGTAGGTTATTTTTAATGATTATCCTAAAATATTTATTGATTTAAGTTAGTAGATCCTTAACAATTTAATACTATAATATGATTTTTTAAATAAATAAATACAAATAATAAAATATTGAATACACGAAAAACTACAGGATGTCACTAGACTTGCCAATTTCAAATGTGGAAAGTAATTGACTTATAAAACTTTACATATATGTGATGAAGTTCTCAACGGGGTTTTCTTTTAACTTTAATTTTGTTTTATGAAAATATATAACACTTAGGGAGTTAATAAAAATAGTAAAAAGGGTTTTTCAATTTCTCGAAAAATGACGAAGTTGCTTGATATCACAGTGAACTTGCGTAGCAAATACACGCGACGGCATATACACGTCTCGATATACGATTTAGTACAACCCACAATTCAATTGGCATTTACGCATACTGCCACGCCAGTCATTTTATGTATCGTGACGTCACACGCTTAAAGATTCTCCAAATACATCAAAATTTTGACGACTTGTATTTTCGGTACGATTCGATATTTTCAGAAATTCTAATCCTCTTTTTGTAAATAACATGAAATTTTGTCGTAAGAGACAAGCTAAATGCATTTTTTAATTTGAAAATCCTATTTTAAGGGTAAACGAAACGTCAGACGCGCTCACAGATGGCGCTGTTTTAAATACTTTAGAAAAACCCTTCTAGCACGTAATGCTTTTAAATATTAAGATGAATAGCTTGCTGGCGGGTATGAAATGGAATAAAATGATATTGTAAATTTTATCATCTTTTTGGGAGATATTTCTCCCAGCCCAA
This sequence comes from Halesus radiatus, assembly GCA_022606495.2. Lineage (NCBI taxonomy): Eukaryota > Metazoa > Arthropoda > Insecta > Trichoptera > Limnephilidae > Halesus > Halesus radiatus. Next base: position 72,152 of record JAHDVE020003521.1, read on the forward strand.
CACGGACTGATAAAAGTCATGTTATATCATATTTTACTATAGTGAGGTATATGATTTAAACTGTGTAAGAAATAAAATTAAAAAACACGTATTTTATTACCATTTAAAAGTTTACCATGAAAAAGGCTCTAGGGGTTAAAGCTTGGGGAACTGAGTCCTTCAAGAAACTTGTAAAAATACTGTATATAACTTAGTGTTACAATAATATATAATATTTTTGTAAGTTTCTTCAAGGACTTGAGATTTAAACCTACAATAACAGGTCATTCCATTTCATATTCCGTGTGTACACCCGCCGAAAATCGATGAATTTCAATATTTAAAGGCATTACCGGCTAAAAGTGTTATATCCTAAAATATTTAAATTAGTGCCACCTGTGAGCGCGCATTATGTGTCTTTTACCCTTATATTAATTTTCTTAACACATAATTCATTTCCAATTTTGAAAATGTCACGTAGGTACCCAAAAAGAAAATGTATGGTTTGTTTCGATGATTTTGTGGAAATGTCGCAGTATTGGAAATAATTTTGAAAAATGTTACAATAAAAAATTGTAAGAAAAAAGTTGTTCGGTCTTTCAATTTCGTACGTAGGACGTTATAGGTCAATATAGGTACACCTTAATGATGTGAGTACTGTATTATATAAAAATAAATTACAAAAAAAAAAACAACACATTCATTAGTAAAATAAAATACCTTGAAAATTCATTGATTGATCGCAGCCAGTATCGGTTTACTTAATTTTATGAAAAAGTTTTATAATATTTTAGTCCCCAGCTTATATTGGTTGCTAGTGTAGCAGAACAAGTTTCACGAAGCTCGAATAAAGCTCCAAAATGTATTCCAAGTTCTGGTTCCTTCAAAGCTCCCTCCATTGATTATGCGGTGAATTAAAATATCAAGGCGAAGTTCATAATGAACCAAGGTATTTATAAAAGGTCCGACCTCCTTCGGCGGAAAATTGAGTTTTCCGTACTCAATCTATCTCCAAGTGGCGATGAAACTTCTAAAATTTCCAGAATATTTTACACAATTCAGATGTTTTTTTTAATTAAACTCAAATTATATTTTTCGCGTGATTTTTAATCTCCAATTTGGAAGTCTGAGTGGTCCAATAATATTATTTATGTAATCAAATTGAGAAATCGCCTAGATGTTTTAATAAACTTTAAGTGGGCATGTACCTAGACGTACTGGGTTATAAAAAAATTAAAATATTTTGAATGGGCGAAAAGTTAGCTGCTAAATATTTTCATAGTGACGAAATTATTCAAAAAGCTCTCTGGAAATGGTAGTTCTGCCAAGTAGAGATCTGTGAGATTCATCCCTTAATTATTAAACACTAACTAAAGTACCCAGCGTTGCCGGGATAGTGAATGGCTTGGTGTAAGGTTGTAGCTCTATCCCTACTGTCACCCTATACCTACCGCTACCCCTAAAGTGTGCGAAATTTCATCAAGAATTACCAAAATCTGCTTTAAAGGGTGGGAAAGGAGGAAGGGGTAGTTTTTCAAAATTTCATGTAAATGGAGGTCAAGTGTGCAAAATTTCATCAAACTCGGAATAAAACTGTAGATTTGTATAAAAAACAAACACGTACGCGATATTCTTCTTTATATAATAGATGAAAGAAGAAGATAGATGATTTCATATAAGCGATATATTGATGGATTATAATAATTTCTCATACCTTCGAGCCGCTTCAGCATCCATCCGTATGAAATATTTTTGTAACAGTAATGATCTATCGATATTTGAATATTAAAAGTGACATTCGAATAATTTAAAATAATGTTTTCAAATTTATAAAAAAATATTTTTTTCCATTACAAAATCGTATTTTTTATATTTTTTTTTACCTCGATGCAGGCTTAATCCTAGTGAGGTTAAGAATGGAATTGTTAAGAGGAACGGCTGCGTGACCTGTTTCATAATAAACTTAATTTTGGATTTGAAGTCAAAATACTCACCTAAACCTAATGATATATGTTTTAATTAAAGTTTTAGTAAATATCTAGTACGTAAGGGAAGCATTTTATTAATTTTTGTTTTACATTATGAAATATAGGCCATTAAAGCAATTCATTTTTCGCGATTTTAAAGGCATCTTTAATAATTAAAAAAAAGTTTTACCCCGTTCATTTTGAAAATATAATGATACATAATTTTTTTTTTAAATATATTAAAATAAGCATCACGGTAGACTTTAAATTAAATTAAAAACGACCAATTTACGTTGGAACATAAATTTGCCATACGTAATTTAAAATATCCACCCGAAAAAACTTTTTTTTATTGCTCTGTTTTTTACATTTTTATTTAGGTAATCATATTTACATAGTAAATATAATTTTTTTAAATACGATAAACCCGCAAATAATTTTCTAAGTTTCCACTAACATTATGAAAATTGTTTTTTTTTTCATGGCATGTACTTCATAATTTAAAAGAAAAATAAATAAAATACTTCTCATAAGTATTAGATATTTACTAAACCTTTAAATAAATAAATATATCATTCAGTTTGGATGGGTATTTTGGCCTCAAATAATTAAGTTATGTATGAAACAGGCAGCGCAGCCATTCCTCTTTATAATAAATGTAACATATAAAGAAACGATAAATAAATCATAAATCATCCATTGCGCCAATGTGAATTAAACCATACATAATTTCTTCTTAACTCAGATTTATTAGATTTTTTACTATGTCGACCATTACACATCTTTCTGGAATTTCCCTGTCTTCATATTATTACCTTTTTTATTTGTGTATACCGCACAAGACTCCCAACAGCTCAAAACTGTTTGGATCCAGGCATCCCCTATTAAGGTATGTTATGAGGCTGAAGGGAGTAAGGAAGGGAAGGAGATGAGAAAGAGGGAAAGAAAGAAATATCTGGGTATTCAGATTTGGTTACCAAACCCGGATAAAGCCATTTCAAGCAACGTTTCGATTCTGACTGGTGATCTTTTACCAGGGCGATTCTGATCTTCCAGTCTAGAATATGCCGCAAATATACTAAGGCCAAGTCAAGATCTTAATCCGTTGGCAGACATTTTATTTTATTTTTTATATGAATCCGGACAAGAGTTCCAACTACTCCCAACCGTCTGGAGCCAGTGAGACTATGGCATCCTCGATTGGGGAATGTTGTGAGGATGAAGGTATTGGGCAAGGGAAGGAGAAGGGGAAGAGAAAGCTGGGGAAAATACCTGGCTATTCAGATCTGGTCACCAAACACGGCTAAAACCCATTTCAAACCACGTTTCAATTCTAAATGGTAGTCTTTCAACAGGGCGATACTGAGAGTATCTTCCATTCTGGAAGTGCACAAATATACTATATATTATTTTTGAATGAATTAATTATGAAACAGCACAAATTAATTAAATAAAATTGACTTGCCGGGATTTGAACCCGCGACCTTCGGATTCCTAGTCGAGAGCCTTACCCCTCGACCGTGGGGATGCTTCTTAAACTATTGAGGTAAATACATTATTGAAAAGTAAGTCCTAAAACCACATAAAATCCAAGTGTTCAATAAAAATGATTTAAAAGCGGAATATCCCTTTAGATTAAAAAAGCAGAGTTGGCACTGTTATCATAATTTCCATTCTAACTAATGCAAATCACTGCCGTTTTATATTCTCGGCCTACCCGCTCCTGTTAAACGGGCACAATTCTCTCAAACTTCGGAATCCAACATTTCAATTAAATATTAGCCAAAGTTTCAAAGCCTCGGAACGCTTCGTGGGCCAAATCGACCGCGGGAAATCCTGATATTGAGAAATTCACGGTACATTTCTCCAATTAGCCAACTTTATTGAAATTTTAATTAAGGACTGGGCGGATTGGAAAAAGAGGAAATACCCTTTTGTCGGCACTTAATCAAGGCCATAAATCCAACAAATGTTATAATTTCGACTCATTTCGGTGGAGCATTATTTCTCGGAGGCTTGCGTGAATTGGATTTGACTCTTAAAACCACAGTTCAAATCGGCGGAATTGGAATGCTCGAATTTAATCTTCACAGTGAGATGTTCGTTCCAGCCCGTTAAAACACAACTAATACTTTGACAACTACACCACTGGAACAGAAAATCCCTAGAATAATTTACCGTTACCTTCTCGAGAAAATACACGTTGGGTGCTGGTATAAAAACTGGACATTATCACGCAGAATTTCGGCACAACTTTTCTGTAAAAATCGTGACTCCGGCACTGAAAATATAACCCCTGGAAGTGTAATCTATACCGAATGAAGGCAAACGGCTATCGCCAATTTAAATAAGACCTCTTGATTCCTAGGCTTATAAAGGGCCAAACACAGACATGGGGTGGGAATATTGCTAGGGCGCCGGACTAGGGGAATGCCAAAACGGGATACGATGCATATTTAAAATTTAATTGGGATACAAAATCGTAGTTTTAATTGTTCACATTACATTACAATATATTCTGTCTTGGTAATTATAAATATGATATCTTCGCTGAGAGTGTCAGGGAAGATACTTTATTACTCCGATTTTTATCTGCATAGCTTGTGCTAAAATGCGTTATTTATTTAAAATTATGTTTAAGGCCCCACATTAATCTCCGAGAATTTAGATTTAGGCAAGAGGTCTGTCTAGCATTGGCTCTGAATTCCGACTGACCACTGTTGAAAGGCAGATATGATCATTTGAAAGATAGAAAGAGCGCGCCAATGCGAAGAGCGTTTTGAATAAATGGGCGCAAGTGACAATTTTAAAAATATTAATAAAACACGACATATTTAAGATAGATCAAAAATATCAAGACGAATGTAAGTAGCATTTAAAAAAACTATGATTTTTCGAACCTATAACACGTTAAATAACAGAACAAACCCGTTTTTTTTATTTTCGGAGTATACTTTACGATTTTTTTTCTATCGAGGGAATTTGATATAATTACATTTTCAGCCCCTTGACTGATTAGAGATTATCTTTAAAAATAAAAATATATATATTTAAGTACATAAAACCTCCTGTTTTTAAGGGATATTTGTAATATATTTGTAGTTTTAAAAAATACAGCGGTAATTTTTTTTTTTAAATGATTTCTGAATTACGCGCATTCTTCTGATGGTTAATAAACTATGTAATTTGTACACGAATTTATATAACGCATGAGAGTAACTCCCTCTCTAAACACGAGAATTTTTCAACAAATTAGAGAAGTATTCATTAACATTGAGAAAAATGAGGATTGCATATTTAAAAAAAAACATTATTGGTACTTATGTACTGTTAGTATCATATTAACAATTGTTAATTTTATACGTTTAACATAATATTTATTAAAATGTAGCAATAAATACATCAATTAATTTTTTTTATAAAATATGCCTCTCCCTTCATTCTCGAAACATACCAATTGTGATACATTGCGAATGATAAAAATGTACTAGTTTGAAAGTGCAGAAGAAAAGCAGAAATTACTTAATTTTCGCGTGCGGCGCATTCTACTTTATGTCTGTGGATGACATAATTCACAAGCCACTACAGTACAGAACTCAATTATTGCTTTTTTATTTTTTTATATGAATACCGCACAATAGTCCCAACTGCTCCCAACCGTCTGGAGCCAATGAAACTATGGCATTACCAATTGGGGAATGTTGTGTGGAGGGGAAGGAGAAGGGGGAGAGGAAAATGGGAAAATACCCGGTTATTCAGATCTGGTTACCAAACACGGCTAAAAGCCATTTACTATATATTATTTTTAAATTAATTAATTAGGGGGGGGGGGGCATTTGGATAGTTCGTCCCTGGCCGCCAAATACCCTAGCTACGCCTCTGGACCCATGATATTGATTGTCTGTTCGCGAAATAATTATTGATCAATTCCTCCAGAAGTATAGAAAATCGATCTTACTTCGGAGACACCGACACACTCACAACACACTTCTATTAGTTTATCTCTTCAGTGGTTGAAGCCATGCGAATTTGCAAGGAGTGTGGGCCTCGAAAGGTCGACAATATAAAATTGTGCCAAAAAAATGCGAAACTTGCATTACGCGAGTAATTTTATAATGACACATTTTGAAGCATTTTGTGATTATTATAAGATAAATATTTTAATTCTTATCTTAGGTACCTAGCTTTTTAACCCTTGAAAACTAATCAGTGGTTTCGACTAACACTGTGTGCATTTTATGCCGTTACGGGGAGTGACTGCGCCACGTCAGGGTCATAGGTCAGGGACAGGGGTCATATTTTTATGTACGACACCCCTGTTACTCCAGTGTGTAGAGAAAACAAACTGTATAAATGTTAAAATTGCAAAAAATATTAATTATTTTCTGTTTCCCAGGAGTCATTATCTTTTTGAAGTTAATTATAGAGAGAAACATTAAAAAACACTTTTAGTTTCGCTAATTTTCTTGAGACTTATGTCAATGCTAATTTTGATCTCGAAAAGTTAAGAGTCTTAAAATTAATATCGTATTTTTTAAAGTACTAGATACTACAACGATTTTTTTTCATCAATTTCATAAAATAAAATGCACGTTTGAGACTTTCGTACACAAAATATTCCCTTTTGTGAGATTTTGATAGTAGTGTTAGTCAAATTGACAAATGCTACGTTAAAAGAAACTGATTGGTATTCTACAGTTAGCACCGCCTACATGTTATATTTTATTTGCAAGGGTGGAAAATTGGAAGAGTACGCAAAAAAAATTATGATTTTATTAAAAAGAGGAAATTGAAGTTTTCCAATAACACAGCAGGGTAAATGGTTTATTTAATGGAAACCGGGTATACCAGAATTCGAAAGTAAAGCATTGCAATCACCCCATTTCGATATAACAGGGAATTCTACTTATTAACATTATTTAACATCTGTTTTACCGTTGTAACCAATTCCGAATATCACTAACAATTTTTTTGTGAAATATTAGCGCTGGTGCTAATATTTTATTGCCTGTAAAAAAGGGTTTTGAGTGTAAAATCTCACACTTGAAAACCCTTTTTCGGTAATGGTTTTATTGTGCAATATGGAAAATTAAGTTTTTAAAAATTGACTGATTTAAAAAAATATATTTTTACTGGATCTTTATGAAATAACATAAAACATACATTTTGAAGACGTATTTTTGTTCATAAATCGAAACATGCTGATATTAAGCAGAAATTTAAACATTTTCGCCACCTGCGAAAAGAGTGTGTTCTTTCCTTCAAATTTTACGATTTTTTTCTTAAAAACGTATTGAATACGTTTTTTTTTCAAATAATTAGTAGTAACATTGAACAAAGCTTTTGGCTTCCTGCTACGATTGCGTCAAATTGGTTTCACAACGCAGAAACGCAAAACATTTAAGTTCTTAGAATTCTGTAAATCGAAAGAACAGTCAGCAACCACGATATCAAAGTGACCTCTCAAATTTGATTGGGTATTGCACATATTACGCCATGTTATCAATTTTCCGAGTAGTTGAATTTTCCATTACATTCTGATAATTAAAAAATTAAACAATATACCCTTATAAAACATTTTCAAAATTAAAGTACGTGAAGAAAATTATTCAAATTATAAAAGGGATCTTTCTAAACAATACAAATATTGTACCTACCTATAATATATTTTACTAGATGATTATTTTTATTCTATATTTGAAATGTCCATCCATATGGCCAAATACCTTAGACAATAATACGCGCAGCTTCTGATATTTTCCATACATCGAAATGGCAACATGCCACACCAGCGCCTCTAGTGGCCCGGGATATTCAACGTGTTTTTTTAGTACGTTTTAAAAAAAAACAAATATTTGGTAATATACATTTGACTTTATTGCTTTTTGCTCATAAATGAAAAATATTAACGAAGCCATTGGGTTTATACTAAAAGTGCATAAAAAAAGAACAGTTGGTACATCCCGGGTCGCTGAAGGCGCTCTTTACCATGTTTGCCATAAAATGTTAGAAGCGGCGCGTTTTATCAGCTAGGGTATTTTATATGTCTCACGTTGCGGACTAAACAAAATTTCTCAGTTTTCATCCTAGTAAGCCAAGATACATGTCGTGATTTCTCAAAGGTAACAAACAACTAGCGAAATCACGTCATTATAAATAGTATAATTCTTTATTAATTCTAGTATATTGAATAATCGTGTAACTTTATCTTATAGTCCAGTTAAAGATATTTCTCCCATAAACCGCTCTGTTGCTCCTGAAAAACGCCTAATTACCCTTTCCTCTTTGGTCACCTCCCTCTCCAACACATGTCCGTATGTCTGTCATTATTTTATATATTATGCTAGTATTAATATAGTCCTGACGAAGGAAGGGTAGTTCCGAAACCGGTCGATCAATACATTAAATTTAATTATTTTAAAACAAATGAAGATATGTGTTTATTATTATTATTAATTGAGTAACATTAATCATTTTATATAGGTTTGGAGTAAGTGTACATTTTAAAAATATTTTCAAACTTGGTTAACACCATACCAATATATTAACTCTTGGAAATACATCGCAATAAGAATGTTGTGTCCATATATTACACATTGTTTTGAACAATTATGTTTATTAACACTACAAGGCGCTTTGGCTTATGCCAAACTTCGTCGGGGTAAAATTTAAAAGTATATATATAATATGTTAATTAAATATATATTAAGTTCAGGGACTTCGCCGTGGGATCGTGTGTTCTATCAACTTAATTATCCATAGCACCTACACAGACGTAATGTAAACATCCGCTCAAACAGCTCTTGTCAAAATGCTAAATACAAGTGATCTGAAAACCCCGTAGAGATAAACCGTTAGAATGGTGTCGTGGGCGTATTTGGCGTACACGAAATAAACACGTTTTTTTTCGTATTTGATCAAACAGTTTCAATTTGGGAGGCGGTTAATATTTTTTTTTTTTTATTTATTTGTAAGAAACAAACAGCCTTTAATACAATTATATATAAAAAGGAAGTTTAACAAAAGGTAAGCCAATAAAGTTTATAGTGCTAACAGTGGTTAAATACAGATGTTTTAGTTATGAATACTACCGCCTGAGAACTATTTATTGGATAACACCTCTGTCATGGGTCACCCCGGGTGGTTCTCTACGGCATGACTTATCAAGGGTACCGGGGTTTAAGGGGTGAGATATGTCTAGGTCTTGGTGACGCCGATGCGTCTGCCCATCAACTGCGTGTTCGGCCGGTTCGGGAGAAACCGATTGAAGAAGACTCGTTGATCTCTCCATCCAGACTCTCTCGACCTTGCACCGCAGTGGTAAAGATGAATTAATACGTCCGTCACTCCTGGATACACTAAACGCCAGGTTCACTCCCCACCCCTCATACATTTTCCTTCACAGAACTCTCATTCCTTATAAATATCATCAACTTGAGATGACTTGGACCCCGAGGGAAATGATTTTCCTCAGGGCCTCCTATGTGGAGATAATGTATAAAATATATCTGTATTTGACATGAATTGTATTAAACGTAGGTAAATAAAACGGCGTGTAATGATTAAGTAACGTATTGAAATATGGAAGCCAGAAAATTCATAACGGGATTGAAAAAGGAGCCAAAAAATATTTCAACCCTACGGAAGCTACATCACATATTATTCTTCTTTTAGCATCCCCAAAGATGACATCGGCTCTAAGGGAGATTATTTTCCTCGGAGCCTACTGTGTATGAATAAAAATAAAACATTTCAAAATACCGAAATTATTGTTTGAGCAGATTTCGTTGAACTGTCTGGTGCCTAGAAGTCAAAAGGTCTAATGCAAATGTGTTTTCTTTGAAATCGGTGCATATAGTTCTAGGGATGATCTGTTCAGTGCTTGATACACAGGAAACACGGTCAAAGGCATTTTGAAATGTCGAGGGCGCGCCTTGTGATCTCCCAAAACATTCCTCTAACCATCCTCCAACATACATTATAGACATACGCTCATAAACAGAAAACCTACAGTGTGATATGAACCGACTTGATAGAAAACAGAAAACCTAGAGTGTGATATGAACCGACTTGATAGAAAACAGAAAACACCAGTAGTTAATGTCGTTTAAATATGAGAGAAAAAAATGCCACAAATTCCTGATGAAAATATATTTTCATACTCATTTATTCAGTTGGCCAGTATCAATATATCAATATATAAATACTAGCCGAAGATAATATGAGAATTAAAATGACCTATTTATTTATAATAACATCTACACACAGCCTATCTTTGGTCATAGATCAATGTACGCCACTGCGAATACCCCCCACAACACGCTTTAGAAGTCAGGCCGCTCTCTGACGGTTCGGTAAGGAATCGACGTAAACCGAGTGTAGCAAAAATGCTGGAAATGTTTCGCGATGTCTGGCTCAATGGACTCCTTGATGGATCTGCAGTGATTTGTAGCCGCCCGTAAACTTTACTTCATAAAACCTCCGCCATCACTTCCGTACCAATGAAATAGCTGTTCATCATAAATATTACATTAAAAATAAAAACATTCCATACCTGATCATGTGTTATTACTTTAGACAGTGGATTATATATATTTTGGTCATTTAACTCTCGACACTTGTGACAGAGACGCAGTTGAAATGTTATATTGCCAATTCAATTATTGGATGTAAAAATAATTTACGGTTAATTGTATAGGCCGATATAATCCAATGTCTACAATGTATAAAAATAAAATGATTGCATGCCCAACAACAGCTGAACTCCGCCTATTTCGTCTTTATTGCATATGCCGGTAATTTATAATAATAAGGACATGGTATTTCTCAATCTCCGTTATCAGCCGAAAATTCATATCTAGCTCCATGTTTGAACTCATGGCCGAATGGCGCGTAAACAATCGGAATGACGCGTGTTTACCGTGAAGCCACTGAATTGTCGTCCCGCTTGTGGTATACTTCTAATAAATTGCACCGCTCCCGCTTCCCCCCGAGTTGTGAGTTGGCGCCAATATAAATACATGGCGCAGCACGCTGTCGGTATCACACGTGAGGTTTATATGGATTCCTTAACAAATAGTCAAAGAGCGGCAAATACATATTTTTTTCTTTTATCTATAAGAAATGCTGACTTGTACCCGGCCTTGTTAGGGGTTATGAATGGTTTGGAGTAACGTTTTGAGGTTTTGAATAAGGTGGGTGTACTTTTAATGTGGAAAACATATTTATATTAAGAATTAAGAATTAGTTTTCTTTTACTATAAAAGTGTATTACACACAGATATAATAACAAAAATAATGATAAGATACTAATATTGTTCAAAATAATTTGGCATCCCCTACCCCTACACATACTAATACTTCTTTCACCTCATCATTCATTCAATATCCTTATCAGCCTTTGCATCTTTCCTAAACATACTTTCCAAACACACAAGCTCGTCCACTTGCTCGAAGTAAACAATTAAAAAAAATATATAATTAAGCTATAAGTTTATCGTTTTATACTTGGATCATAAGAACAAAACAAAATAGCATCGGGACAATGTCATAACTCGTACCACTGAACTCGAAATTAGAACGTTTTGTAACTGAAGACGAACGGTGTTCCAATTTTCGATCTTGTTTTTTTAATGCAATTTTAACATTTTGTAAACCACTCCAGTACTGAGTAATTGCGTAATAATGTCACATGCGAAAAAATAAATTTACGTACATACCCTAAATTTATATATACTAGATGGTCGTAGCCCAAACTATGGGTCATTTTTGATTATATTTTTCTAGATCTAGAAATATGTGAGCAATTTGTTTGATCACTCGCGCCATTACCGAGAACTAAAGTGATCGCCGTGGGCGGTTATATGCCCCGTAAAATGGTCTCACTTATCTGGTAAATTAGGTAAGGACGAATATTGGGAGATTTTTTTATGTCTGCCATTTGTCGAGAAATGGGAAAATTTGTCTTTTCGAAAATCATGATTTACATCATGTAAAAAAACTAATTAGGAAACTACGATGTAAATTACGATTTATGATAAACGGAAATCTTATTAAATATCTGAAGTGGCAAAAACTAATTAATAATGAGCTCTGACATTTTGAAATTTGAACAGCTTTTCTAATTGTCATAAGGAACTCCAATGAAATGTAAACATATAACAAAAAACGTCGATTACAAATATATAAGTGTTATTGCTTATGGTTGAGAATTAATTGATGTTTTTATACATTTTTTTAAATTTTATTTATTTATTACATATATGTGAACATTTGTCATCAGCTGACGTATTGCCCATCCCACTAGGAGTGAAACGCCTGTGTTTAGATGACAATTTACAGGGGTGGTTGTTCAGCTAGGATATTTAGATGAAATAGATTAATAAATTACAATTTATTAAATAAAAAAAATATTTCGAAAGTATTCTAATATAAAGGTATAAAAGAATTTAGAAGCTGACATGCTTACTGGAGGTGATCGATGATCTTACTTTTAAAGGAACTTTGTTTCGCGTATTTCTGATGTCACTAGGGCATTAAATAGCTTAATAGCATTGCATTTAAAACTACTTTGTCCATAAAAGATTTTACAAACTGGAATATTAAAAGATTTTACAAGTGATTGTCTTAGGGCTCAAGTGCTTGTTCTTTTTTCAAACATATGGATATTTTTAAATTGATGCAGCAGGATATTTTTTTGAATATGTTTTTCTCAAGTTGGGAACGATCAGTTTCTTAAAAATAAAATCAGTACTCTTCCTAAACGGAACTTTAAGACTAACCTTCACGATAAGTTTCTGGATCTTTGCTAAAGGCTCCAGGTGAGTATTTGTGGCTCTACCCCAACTGATAATACCATATTTGTACCAGACGTAATCTGGTACACCAGCGAACTGAAAAAGCCGACTGATCCCAATCCACGGAGCAAGGCTTGGAGGGGGAGGTAGCTCTCCTACCGTTCCTTTTGCAAGGAGGAACGGTACTGACGATAACGACTTTTGTTAATCTTGTCCGAGGCAGTAGCTTATTGGGTCCAGTCCGAGGCAGTAGTCCGATGGAGGTAAGCAGTGGTCAGAGTGAAACAAGGCGAGTGGTTCAGAAGTCAGAGCGGGCGGCGGGCAGAGAGGAGTACTTATCAGGCTGGCGCTCAAATGCTAACTGCCGCAAACTGGCGTTTGCAGGCTATTTATGCGGTTCACCAAGCGCGGACCGCCGGTGCCGTGTAGATGCCTGACAAGTCGGTCTCCCTCCCACCAACTGTCCCGTTCCAACGCTTTTATTCAGTCATTTCAGTTTGAGCGGTCTGGTGCGAACAAGCTCGCCAGACCGCCCGTTACATATATTAACAAACAAAACATAAAATTCTTATACATAAATACGAAGACGAAAAATGGCCGCGTCGGAATAATCTGGGAGAAGGTACGTCCGATACAATATTTGAGAGATGATTGTACAAGAGCACGGTAAACATCCCGCAGTTGTTTTCAATTCAGTATATATACCATATGTAACATTTTTAAACTGTCTGCAGATAATTAGTGTATATAAAAAATAAAATAAAATCAACAAACGCTCCTGATGTCATTCTATACCATGTATACAAGCAATGTTGGTAAATTAGAATAGAATATTTCTATACAGGAACTTATATGCTATATGTATTAAGTAATTTGTGATAATTCCTGCCTAAATACAGATTCGCTTATAGTGAGGCAAGTTATGTACAACTATAAATATTTTACAATAAAAAACACATAAATTTGTTGTAGACCACTTTTATTTTATCAAAACTCTACCGGTTTCGGAAGCACCCTTCATAGGAGAAATTGTAAATTGTAACCCCAGGGGTAACAGGGGTTACAATTCTTCACCGTAACAATAAAAGCAAAAAATTGGATAACTTAGAAGCACTCGAAATTAGAAAATCCCTTAATAATAATGCTAGTATTTTAAATAACCAAATTAACTTATCTTTTAGTCCCATTCTGAATATTTTCCCAATAAATCGCTCTGTTCTTCCCGGAAATCCTACAATTACCCCTACCCATTTGCTTACCCCCACTCCAACACCTAAAATTTATATGTCTTGTCAATATTTTATATCATAAGTTAGTTTTAATATTCTCCTGATGAAGGAAGGGTGCTTCCGAAACTGGTAGAGTTTTGATAAAATAAAAGTGGTCTACAACAAATTTATGTGTTTTTTATTGTAAATTATGGCGAGCCACAAAGTTAATGCTTTTTACAAATATGTATAAATATTTTATTCTTATGCCATTTCTTTACAACTGTTCTTACGTGTAATTTTGTTTTATATTAAAAGTGTTATAAATTATCGTAATATGTGTTGTCTAAAAAAAATAGAACTTAATATGTGTATTATATTACTTTATTTGTTAAATGAAAGGAATAATAAACATATTTGTAATTTCTTCAAACGATTGGTATTCACTTTGTGGCGTCATTATTAATAAATTAATTTAAAATCGTACTTAGTATTCACCACTTTATAAATATATCTTTATATCTAAATGTTTCGAAAGAGATGCTTTCATCATCAGGAATATATGAATACTGTATATAATAGTATAATTGTATTAAAATATTCCTGATGATGAAAGCATCGCTTTCGAAACATGTAAATATCAATGTATATTATAAAGTGGTGAACACTAAGTTTTAACTAATTAACTAACTACCCATCACGACGTTTCCCCGCAGGGGTAGGCAGAGACGACGGACCACCAAACAACTCGATCTTGGCATACACTTCTGCTTCATTCACATTCATACAACGCCTCATTCATTCTCTTCTGTTATTCTGACTTTTGACATGGCCCGACTAAAGTATTTGATTCACTTGATCGTGCCATGTCTTCCTCGGGCGTCCCCGGCTTCTTATTCCATTCCCATTCGCGTCATACATTCTTCTTGCACTCCTTTCTTCATTCATACGCTCTACATGCCCGAACTATCTAAGCGTCCCTTTCTTTATCTTACTCATTACGCTTACATCAGCCTTGCATTCTTTACGAATCTCAATATTTTTCACACGATCATACATGGTTTTAGCATACATTCGTCTCAGAGATCTCATTTCTGTGGCATTCAGTTTACTTTCATCCTTCCTCTGCCAATTCCACGCCTCACTGCCATACATCAGGGTATAAGTATATTTTTAAAAACATTTATATGTTTAAAAAATATCGTCCGCATTACCATTGTGAACCAATTAGAGAGGTTGACAACTATTGCGACGTTATAGTAATTGTAGACCCGTTTTCACGAAAAGAAAAAAAAACTATGATAACATGCAAACAAAATATTGGCATTAACTTCATTCTACCAGCTCGCTGCGCCACTCCGAACCATTTTGGTTAGTTTGCATGTCAACTATCGTTAGGTCATCTGATTGTAACTCGTATCTAGCTCTAAATACTTCAAATCAGGCACGCTTTTACTAGAAAAAAAAACTAACTCCTCAACCTAACCTAACCTAACTCCTCAAGCACCCCACGTCCGTCATGTTTTATGACGTTATGCCGATGTACAGTTTTTGTATGTATGTACGTATATGGGGGTAGCGGATCTAGATTTTCCATATGTTCAACATCTAAGCCCATTGAATTTGTTTTGCATAACTACATTTTCAATTTCTTTAGAATTTTTAGGTCAAATCATTGATTAAATCATGGATTTGACAACAATTTTATGTGCAATTTGTTGATAGTGTTGAGGCTATTAAACGTAGGTACCTATACAATGTATAATGGTCGTTAAATGATCTCCACCAGTGAATACAAAATTCTAATATTAGATGATGGGGAAAATTGGGGAATTCCCCGCCCTATTGGGGCCAGAATCTTCCTCACATATGCGCCGATGCTAGAATCTGAACTGAAACGGAATTCCATGATGTGGACAATCTCCGAAGTACCTATAGGGGTAGTATTAATAGGATACTCCCCATTCCTCCCATCGTCATCCCTCATTCTCAAGAGCCGCAATTCCAACTACTCACCCCTTCGTGATAATGAATAGTTCGACGTTTCCAGCCAAATGGAAATATAAATGAAACCTCATTTCAATACAGAAAAAAATATGTATTTTATGAACCCTTAGATTTCAAATATTTTATTTAGCAATAGAACAAGGCACCAAGGCAACGATGGCCAAACCGCTTATAAAGGACCTCCATGCCAGCAACTGTACAATTTTTTAAAAGTATTCAGTCGAAGATCTTAGCTATAAATCGCAAAAAAAATCCATTATACAAAATTGTGCTACCCTAAATATGAATATATATTTATTTTGAAATCTATGTTTAGATTTCTTATTTACAGTTATTAAATACCTTATACCAAAAAAAAACTTGTAGTTGACAACTTACCTGACAAGATTAGGTAAAAAAAAAAACATTTAAAAAAAAAATAATTATTCAAGTTAGCCAAATTTGCTGCCTTATTTTGAAATAGGTATTTTTCTTTGTTTCAGCTTTTTCTACTTATTTTATGATCGTAATTTAGTCTGAATAATCCCGTTTAACATTACTTTGCTTCTATTCATGAACTTGTATTTGCTAAGTTAAGAAATTGATTATATTAAGGAAATTTTAAAATCTTGTCGAAAACAGTATTTTCACAATACAGGTGTGTAAATGGGTGATTTAAAAAAAAAAACTAAAAAACTTACCCTTAAACCTAATCTAACCTAAACATTTTTATAAAAAAAAATTATTTAAAAAGAAATTATTAATTTGGTTGGGTGGGGTTAGGTTTTCGGGCTAGCATTTTTTTCGTGTTTTTATTAACTTTACCATATATCATTTTTATATAGTGTGCGGATTCCAATGTGTGTTGATTTATCATTGAACCGTGTAAATTCATGGGTTTACCTTCAATCAGTTTTAAAAGTCAAGATGGTGTTACTTTTGATAGAGCAATAGTGATTAAAAAACATGTGATCGTGATGACTGGACTCGAGGATCAGTATTTTTACAGCAGTGTTTTCATAGTTTTACTTTTCATGTCGAACGTACAACAGATTTAAATATTTTCTTAGCACACGTCTTCTCCATTCAAAATGTGAAAAACAAACTTTTCACCGTTTACATTTTGAAATCTATGTTTAGATTTCTTATTTACAGTTATTAAATACCTTATACCAAAAAAAACTTGTAGTTGACAACCTACCTGACAAGATTAGGTAAAAAAAAAAACATTTAAAAAAAAATAAATTATTCAAGTTAGCCAAATTTGCTGCCTTATTTTGAAATAGGTATTTTTCTTTGTTTCAGCTCTTTTTACTTATTTTATGATCGTAATTTAGTCTGAATAATCCCGTTTAACATTACTTTGCTTCTATTCATGAACTTGTATTTGCTAAGTTAAGAAATTGATTATATTAAGGAAATTTTAAAATCTTGTCGAAAACAGTATTTTCACAATACAGGTGTGTAAATGGGTGATTTAAAAAAAAAACTAAAAAACTTACCCTTAAACCTAATCTAACCTAAACATTTTTATAAAAAAAAATTATTTAAAAAGAAATTATTAATTTGGTTGGGTGGGGTTAGGTTTTCGGGCTAGCATTTTTTTCGTGTTTTTATTAACTTTACCATGTATCATTTTTATATAGTGTGCGGATTCCAATGTGTGTTGATTTATCATTGAACCGTGTAAATTCATGGGTTTACCTTCAATCAGTTTTAAAAGTCAAGATGGTGTTACTTTGGATAGAGCAATAGTGATTAAAAAACATGTGATCGTGATGACTGGACTCGAGGATCAGTATTTTTACAGCAGTGTTTTCATAGTTTTACTTTTCATGTCGAACATACAACAGATTTAAATATTTTCTTAGCACACGTCTTCTCCATTCAAAATGTGAAAAACAAACTTTTCACCGTAACAAAACGTGTACCATCAAAAAACTTTTGAAGTCGGAAGAAAAGTCACGACACGCCAGTGGTTAACTTGCCTTCCTGTTTCATTGTGAATTTTCTTGACAATGAAAGAATCTGGTAAAGCTGTTTGAGGTTTGATTGTGACACGTTAGATTGTAACATGCGACATGTTACATGGGTGGAAACAGACGTGAAAGAGAAAATAATACTTGTAGCTTTTGTCCGTTGTTCATTCATCCAATTTTATCCATTTTTGAGTGATACAAATTGTTTACACACTGAATTGCATTATTTACGAGAGCAGACAATAGGTCTGATTAATAAATTGTATACTCAATCCACAAGAATATTCGACGAACCTCTATCAACGCAATTAGACGTGGTATTCTAATGCCAATCTAAAAAAGAAACGGTTACCCCAGCAAGAGCAAATAAGCAGAGCGAATCAACCCTCGGTGATGACAGAATCGAACATGACTAAGAGTCAAAAGGCAGCACTTTCTCGCATTACGTACACAATATTACTGACAATAATGACAGAGAGAATCATGAATGACTTTAGATCCTCGGCAAAGATTTAAGACCTACAGAGGTAGCCAAAAATATCCCTTTGAAATAAGTGGAGTTCAACTTAGAACGCAATAAGATGTATATAGGTCAAAACGATGGAACTTTTTTTCAAATAAGGTCTCTAAACAAGCTTCATTTCATTCATATGGACAAATCTTTAAATGCTGAGCATTTCTCAGAAACTGACTAGTCTTTGGGTATGGGTATGGTCGATTCAAAAATGCAATAGAAATCCCTAAAAAGCCAATTAATTAGGGACAACAGGATTTCATTTAATTCTACGTAGTACTTAGTTTTATGTGGTTGTTTCGAAACTAACGCATACCAAATCAGTCATTGCACTATTCAGCTTTTCATGATGAGAGTAAATTAAAATAATTTCAAGTTGCCCTGAAAATATTTGTCAGCAGTTAAAATATATATAATGTGTTGTTGGTAAACCTAAACATTGTTCCACATAATTTCAATGAATTAAATTTACATATTATGTTATGTTAAGAGATTTCAGTATACGCATTTGATGTAACGAAAGCACACGCAACCAAGACCGTTACGGTATAACTGTCACGTGTCACGTAATATAACCACGAATCCAAAAAAGGTTAGGAACAATGGAAATAGCGTTGAATTTCTGAACTTTGCTGAAATAAACTTTTCGATGGATAAACATGTTTTATACGCCCATTCTGAAACGTGAAACTTATATAAAAGTTTGAATAATGAAGACAATCAATAGCTTGCTAATAGTTTTTATCGACACGCGAACAAATTGAAAAACGACTCTATTACGTAATATTTGTATATATTATTCATGGAAAGAATGTGGACTGTATAGGCTCTACAATCATTAGCAGGAGCGTGCATTCCATGTTGACTCAAAAGCTGTGCCTACCATGCAAAAACGAATCATGAAAATAAATTAAAAGGTAATAGAAAAATGTTACAAATTTGTGAACTGGTGGTGGGAGTGGGGCAGGGGTAGGGGTCGGGGTACGGGTAGGGGTAGGGGTAGTGGTAGGGGTAGGAAACGCCGGGTACTACAGCTACTTTAATATTATAGAATGTAACACAGAATGTATTTATGAAAGGGTAGCAACGCTGCAACTTCATTTTATTTGGAATTCTTTAAGCTTAAGTTTTTCTTGAATCATTGATTGTGCAATACCCTTACGTGAATGTGATCCTTTGTGTGAACAAACTCTAACAAGGCATTGTAGAATCGCGTGGTCTCGTAAAAGCTTTATAAATAATAAAATTTATTATTTGGTCTTCATGTGACCACTCTTGTTTACATTAAGTTAGTCCATTATTTCTGTTTATCTATCGTGCACTTGTTTTATTGAATAAGGCTTGTACTCGATTACGTCATTGTTAAGGAATAATATTGGCTAACTGGTTATATGATAAAATTCACAGTAGTAAATTCCGCAGTTAGCGTAATCACATAGTTAAGAATATATAGTTAGTTTTTTTAAATCCCGATATTTGTAATTTTATCCAAAACTGTAAATAGTGATTGTATGTGTGACTAATAATAATTAAAAAAAATAAAGTGTATGGAGAAATGATATGGACAAGTGTAGAGAGTATATGAAATCTGGAATTATAATTGATAATTTTCATTGTAATTTTCATAACGCTAAGATAAATTAAAAATGTTAATAAAGAATCGTTAAAATGTCCAAGTGTAGTAATTTTCCATTGGTGGGTTCTTTGCTGCATTAGTATTGTTTGCTTCTATATGAAGAAGCGTTGTGTGCCTTGGAACATTTAAACCATCGAAGGATTACATTTCGCAATTGTCGATTTTATAATTTAACAGGTTGTGTAGAAGCAATAGATCTGACAAACTACCTCTTTTTTGTAAAGTTAACATTTGTAGTTTTGCTGAATTTGTTGCGCAGATGTTTCAAAAATTTATTCTGTGTACTTTCCACTAAATCTATGTATACCTTATATTGAGGATTCCATTCCATCAGTGAATTTCTGGCTAATGAACAAAATATCATTTATGGAGTCTTAACACTTTTGAAAACTTTACTTATTCTTAAGAGGAAGCCTAGCATCTTGCAGGATTTTTATTTAATTTGTTCAATTTATTTATCAAATATTATTTTGATTTGGACAACGTACGAAGTATAAACTTTAAAAAAATTAATAATACATATAAAGTTCGAGGATTTTACTTGGAAGTAAACACCTAGATCTTTACATGTGTACGTAGTTTGTAAGGGTTTGTTATTCGAGTTGTAAGAATGCGTAAATTTATTTTTATTACTAGTGAAGGTCATCGAGTTACACTTAGATATGTTTAAGAATGGTATGTTTATTTCACAGTGTGCGCTCGAACGATCAAGATCGCTTTATAATTCGATACATTCTGACAAGGATTGAATGAGTTTAAAAAATTTCGTGTAATCTGCTTACAACATGAAGTAACTATTTTGAAAGCATACTTAAATGTAATTTATGTAAATATTAAATAAGAGTCATCCCAAATGCGAGCCCTGAAGTACACTTGAGACGATTTCCATTAAGGAAAACTTATGAATCGGGTTTCGTTGATCTATGTAAATACATTTTTTTAAAGCTGTAATATTTTTCACTGGAACTCCTTATTCAAGTAATATAATAAAAAGAAAGAATACCCCATTTAAAATTCTCGAAAATTGAGTTACATTATAAGAAGAACTCTTCTTCGGATTCTACTTATGAATACCTTTATTCATCAACACGCCATATACCACAGTATTGCACTACGGTAGCAATTTACTGCTAATTGGTTAAAAAAAAAAATTATAATAATTTTTGATAAATTGTTACTGCCGTTGTGGACAAAATAATTCAATTACGTTAAAATACTTCGACGAACAATTATCGTATAAAAGTTCCATTCCAATTGTGTACTTTATTTTCCCGATATTATGCACAATGAGCGAACCAAATGGGAACGAATGCGATTTAGCGAAATTCAATGATCGTTAGAGCCGTTCCAAACGACCCACCTTTCGTAATATAAATGGGTAATTTATTCGGAGGTTCACAAATCGCAAGGGGGGAATCTACCAACACTTCTTCGATATCGATTTTGAACATTTTTGGAGGAACAATGGAGTTTGGAATGCACTCGTATATTGTAAACCTTATATTATGGCGTTTGAAGAATGTGTATAATAACAAGACTTTAATTCAGAAGGTGGTTTATTACGGGTATACATTAGGTTAGAGGACATACCTGACTAACTTTTACTAGCATTTCCTGAGACATATAAGAACTTTCTTGACCTTAAAAATGTAGAATGCATTTTGGTCAAAGACGACAATTTTTTAATGTGTTTTTTTTTAATTAAAAAACCATCATATCTCGTCATTAAACGAAAATCCGCCCATCCCCTCACCCAATACCGACTAAATCTTTATAATGTTTTTTTTTTTTAAACTCACCGGAGACCAAAATTCCATATTTATTTTTTACTCCAAGAAAGCTAAAGAATCTCTGATTAAAGTTTGTCGGGTATGTTCCTTATCAGCCTGAATACGTACATACATATAAAATATTTAAATTACAACTAAATTGTTTTTTCTCCCCTCCTTGGGATTTACAATGAACCTCAAAAATATAATTCCTTAAAATAAATCAGGGATTTTACACTTTTAATTCATGTTGATACCTCCTTTTTTTAAATTTTAATGAATAATGTATTTAAAAAAATACATATACCATATAGTAATATTCTACATGTACCTATCTTAAATACAAAATATAAATGGTTTTAAGAACCTGTTGGCGAACTCATATCAATTGAAAAATTAAAGGAATATGTTAAAAAAATAACCGGGGTAATAATGAAGGTAACTAACTAACTAACCATCACGCCGTTTCCCCGCAGGGGTAGGCAGAGAGGACGGACCGCCAAACAACTCGATCTTGGCATACACTTCTTGCTTCATTCACATTCATACAACGCCTCATACATTCTCTTCTGTTATTCCGACTTCTGACATGGCCCGACTCCGAGTATTTCATTCACTTGATCGTGCCATGTCTTCCTCGGGCGTCCCCGGCTTCTTCTTCCATTCACATTCGCGTCATATATTCTCCTTACACTCCTTAACTGTCAAGGTAACTGTCCTAAATAATAATCACGTCAATATTAAACAATTAAGACAAAACTGCCAACGTGAAGGGTTGAAAAAAGATGTTAAGGGTGATATTATTCATATTGTTAGTTTTAAAAAATACATATTTAATCAATTTTACTAATGTTTTGCTGTGTGAATATTTCTTTTTTTTCCTTATTGTGACAGATTTTTCGGCAACCAAAGTCATTTCAAGTGGTTAAGCCATAAAGTGGTATATTTTAATTATAATGTCACCACACCGACTGTAACACTCGTACATCGATCATTCAGAAAGGGCTTTTTCAAGTAGATCAAAAGAGCCTATAGTATACATTGCTGTAATAATAAAAACACTGTTTCAAAATTCGCAGAACATCTCAGAGAATAATCATCTATCGCTTAGCAACAACTAGCCTTAACCTTTACATATAGAAAGAAGGGGCCTTAGAAATAAATTTACTGGAACAACTAGAGTGAAACAAAAAAAATTATCCTAACAAAATGTCAATAAAAAAAATGAGAAAAGTTGTCTATTCTCCACTTCTCAGAATTTTCATGAAATCTAAAATAATTCAGGAATCAACACTTTTAAAACCATTGACTTAAATATCATTCACGCCACTTGCACAAACTTGCACAGAAATAAATTTTTAAAAAAAACCTCAATAAAGAAATTCAGGGAACAAATAATATTAATAATCAAATGTGATTTTTAAATAAATCGATTTTAACAATAACGTTAATAAAATATTGCAAACAATATATAAATTGAAAATCGGGTACGGTTAAATAATCATAAATATGTCATCTCAATGTAGCTTAACCATAGTTTTATAATGGGCCTAGAATGCCAATACAACTGTTACGTTAATAAAAAAAACTATAATACTTGCAGAACTTAATAATAACATAATAAAATTTGATTTATTTGACTTTTTTTTTATTTCTTTATTCTTAAATTTAAAAAAAAACATTAGCCACTTATCTCACTGGGATAGTCCTGTTTTGAGATGAGCGGCTTTACAATTTTATTGAAACAATAAATAATAATAAGTAAATAAAATTATGTAAATAGCAATAAGTAAATAATAATAGGAAAGTAAAAAAAATAAAAAAAATATTAAATAAATAGTAATAAGTGGGTAATAATAATGATAATATCAAGCATATATACGGTTTAAACATGGATTACAAGATAATGATAAACTTAATGAATTAATTAATTAAACGGAGTTCTACAAATTAAACCATATAACAATGAATACGGTGTTGATATTTAATACTAATATCTAATAAAAACAGAAGAGATCAATAGATAGAAATGCATTGTGGGGATGTTTGAGTGCAATTAATAATTGCAAAAGTAACAATTTTGTCTTACTTCTGTTGAAATTGATTCCTAAAAAGTAAGTCACCTTTAATCATTGAAGAAGATAATTTTAACAAATTCTAAATGAAAAACGAAACCGAAAAAAAACACAGAAAATAAAAAAGTCGCATCTGGAAATCGAACCCTGGACCTTTGTTTTACCGGGAAAACTGCTCTACCAATTGAGCTGATGAGACTAGTTTACTTTACGCTATCTTCATCGATATCATACCTCAACTTGTCAATAATATGTTCCATTAAATCCTATATGATGATTACAAAGTTCTACCCAAATACAATTGCAATCTAGATAGTGTCTCGGATATCCGATTTGTGAGTTTTATAAGCTTCAATAAGTTATTTAAACAAACTGAATTAATCGTCTTTGTTGGCGTATCTGAGGTCTAAAAGTGTAGGGTTAATTGTATACTCGTACAACGGTAGCTTTCTTTTAATTCTACATAGATCACACTCCTTACATTGATCAGATAATTAAACACACGTATGAATAGGCACACTTTTTAAAAGTAATATGAAGTCATCAAAAATACGAAAAAAAAACTTTTCCCAAAAATCCGACCTAATCTAATTATTCTAGATTAGATAGGGCTTAGATAACCTTACCTAACTGGTTTTTTTCATACTTTTAATGACTTTTTACAACTTTTAAAAAAGTGTGCCGATTCATACGTGTGTTTCATTGTCATGGAACCACTACTAACACCGTTCCGATATCTGTGTAAGTAACTAACTAACCATCACGCCGTTTCGGCGCCGCAAAGGTACGTAGAAAGTACCTATCCCCAAACAACTCGACCTTGACATACAAACATTGCTTCATTCACATTCATACATCGTCTCATACATTCTCTTCTATAATTCCGACTTCCGATATCGCCCGACTCAAGTCTTCCTCGGGCATCCCCGGCTTCTTCTTCCATTCGAATTTGCGTCAAATATTCTTCTTACACCCCTTTCTTCATTCATTCGCTCTACATGCGCCAAACCATCTAAGCGGCCCTTTCTTAATCTTACTCCTTA
Source organism: Halesus radiatus (assembly GCA_022606495.2). Lineage (NCBI taxonomy): Eukaryota > Metazoa > Arthropoda > Insecta > Trichoptera > Limnephilidae > Halesus > Halesus radiatus. The sequence continues at coordinate 97,104 of JAHDVE020003521.1, forward strand.
CGCTTAGATCCGCCTTGCATTCTTTACGAATCTCAATATTTTTCAGACGATCATACATGGTTTTACCACACATTCGCATCAGAGATCTCTACAGCATTCAGTTTACTTTCATCCTTTCTCTGTCAGTTCCACTTCTCACTGCCATACATCAGGGTTGGTATCAGCAATCCATTGTCGACTCCTAATTTTCACTTCTTTGGACAACTTTTTGTTAGCGCCAACCGCGTTCAATCCTCCGTTAATGGAGTTTCCTGCACTCACCCTTCTTTCAATATCCCTATCAGTCTTTCCATCTCTCTTAAACATATTTCCCAAATATACAAACTCATCAACCTCTTCCAAGTATTCATCATTCACAACTGTATTGCACACAGGTTACGTACTCTCTCTTTCAAACTCCATGACTTTAGAATTACTTCCATTCATAAATTGCTCATTCTTCATACATACTTCATCCATCCTAGATACGAGGGACTGTAGATCTTCCATACTGTTAGCAATCAGCACCGTATCATCAGCATACAACAGGCAGCATACTTTCAGATTACTAATTTTCGCGCCAAAGCCCACCTCTTTCAATTCTTGCATACAATTATCCATGTATAGATTTAATAACCACGTTAACATTACGAAGTCTCGCATTTTCTATTTTTCTTCTTTAAGATACATTTTACAAACTCCAGGCAACGATTAATACTGCTTCTGGTGTCTTATCGGAGTTTGGCTATCATCAAGGCAATCTTCTCCTGCGTGATGTATCCCGGAACAACTCCCAAACTTGTCTCATCAGTTTTGAAGTCATTAGGTGCGACGTCATCCTCCACCAAGTCCATCAATCTTTCCCCAGTTTATCAGTTGAATAATCTTGCATTTGTCGCCTCTCATGATATGGCCAGTGGCGTTCAGTCCGCAAAACCTGAAATTTCGATGCCTACCTTAAGAAAAACATGCGTAAAAATTAAATCAATTTAAAAAAAAAACGGAGAAATTGTGAATCACAAACAAATATTTACGAAATACACAAAAGCATTAAAAAATAATGGAGTTTTTTTTCGTCATAAATATAAATAATTTCACACCAACAAAAACATTGCTAGAAACTTTCACTAGAAAATGAGTGATGCGCGAATTATCTTAAATAATTTTTAAGCATTTTATATACAAATAGGTTACGAATTTTTACACACATTTATTCAGCTGGTCAGAATAATCAGGGAAAGGCGATTTTCAAATACTCGTCCCATATTAAAAGTCATCACTTGAAAAAATATACACAACTTACCTTTGATCATAGAACAATGCACGCCACTGGATGTGACACTGATATTGGATTTTTTTAAATATATAATGTATATTACATTTTCGCAATTTCGGCCAACTGAGGAGTAACTTATTTGCTGCAAAAAGGCTTTATCAACACAGGTTTTAAATCTATTTTTAATCGTACTTATACGTACAAAGCCTACATACGAGCCTTTGGTTGACATTTTAGTATCGATGTATAAAGGTTAAGAATAATGACCTTTTTAAACTATACGTTTGATTAATATGACACACTTGAAACTGACGGAGTTATCCCAAAAGGGAATATAACTCCAGGAGTATGGAATATAACTCCAGGAGTATGGAATATAACTCCAGGAGTATGGAATATAATCCGGTGTCAAATTTTGCTTTCCCGGAAATATTTAAGCTTTCGTAAGTAATAACCATTGAATCAAAATTATAGTGCACGTATTATTATTAGACGCTCTCCGTGGTTGAGTGGCTACGATCCTTGTTCCACGTTCTACAATGGTAGATACTATCAGTATCGCCCCGATGAAAAACCACCATTCAGAAACAAAATGTTGTTTGAAATGGCTTTAGCCGTATTTGATGCCAAGAGCTGAATAGCCAGGTACTTCCCCACCTTCCTCTACCACATCTCCTTTCCCCATTCAATACCTTCAACCTCACAATCATAAGCATTGCAATTGGGGATGCCTTAGTCTCACTGGCTCCAAACGATTGTGTGGTATCACACTTATAAATATTAAAACCCAAAAGAAAAAGTACGTATTCGACTTCTTCGATTTTCTTAGACTTATTTTTTACGCCGATAGTGAGCTTGGAATCTAAATTGTCTAAATTTTTATGGCTATTCCACTGTATATGTACATTGTATACTCTATTGACATTCATTTCTCCGTTTACGTACTCTACGTATCCTAACCACATAGGCTATGTCACACTCAGCCAGTAGCAAGTACAGCTGAGGTTACCCGCCACTTTCCCACCCCGATATAATTAACTTGTGGTTACTCCTTCAGGGTGCACGTCAAGGACACGTAAAATTGTGAAAGACTCCTTAACCTTCAAATGTCCCTACACAGCTTTCGAATAGAAGGAGGTTAGTCACAAAAGCAGTTCAGTTTGGTTAGTACAGATACTTGCGTATGATTCGACATAACTCCTTATAATCCGGGTAATCCAAAAAATAGCAAGGACAGTGGTAAATGGTAACTTAATCGTTTTATCAATTTAAAGTCATCTTCCGCTTCTGAGCAGTGCGTTAAGTGATAATTAGATAAGTTACCGTTAAGCCTCAATTTAGTTGATTGGATTATTTTCCATTATTTCGGTTAAGTTGTCGCGTTAAGAGTTTACTAAATCACCTACTTAATTTGCCCATGTGGACGGCACTAATCACTTTTCTCAGGACAGTGATTTAGTCACCACTTTTCACTGTTCTTGCCACTGGCCAGGTGTATTTCACAAGAGCCGTATTTCCTTAGAATTGTTTATAACGCTTACATCGGCCTTGGATTATTTCCGGATGTCCACATTCAACGGTCTCTATGATCGAGGGTTAAGGCTCTCGACTACGAATCCGAAGGTCGCGTGTTCAAATCCCGGCGTGCGCAAGTAAATTTTATTTAATTAATTTGTACTGTTTCACAATTAATTAATTTAAAATAAAAAAAATATATATATATATATTTGCGCACGTTCCAGAGTGGAAGATACTCTCAGTATTATTTACTTATTTACTATATTTACTTATTTGTTATTAATGTCAGTATTGACTTGGTGGATATTGCACTAGTTATTTTTTATTTTTTCTGTTACTGCGTATTTTTAGTTTTTGGTGCAGTTACTGTAATGTGTTTTGCACCTGTGTGACTATTATAAGTAACTAAATATGTAAAAGCCCATATAGGGCGTATATAATATAATAATAAAAAAATTAAAAAAAGTATCGTCCTTGTGAAAGACCACCATTCAGAATTGAAAGGTTACTTGAAATGGCTTGAAATAGCCATGTTTGGTGACCAGATCTGAATAGCCAGGTATTTACCCACCTTCCTCTTCCCCTTCTCCTTCTCCTCCACAATACCTTCAGCCTCACAACATTCCCCAATTGGGGATTCCATAGTCTCACTGGCTCCAGACAGTTGGGAGCAGTCATATAAAAAAATAAATAAATCATAATAGAGTCGTACATTTATTAGCGTCGTCCAGTCTTCGAGAGACGTGCTATGCATGACCTAGACAAGCGTGAACAAATATCGACCAAATAATTTTAAAAATATATACGAGTATTTATTCCAATTAATTGAATGGTTTTAATTACCCGCCTTTATTATTAATGTTGCAATTATTTTAATTCTCTTAATTCTGTCAATTGTTTAAATTCTAACTTTAATTTTTTTTTATATCTTCCAAATCTTTATTATTTTATCTATCAATTTTAATTATTATATTTATTTTTATGTTCGCCATAACAAAGAGATATCCATGGCATGACGGGCGAAACATCCCTAAAACAAAATTAAAATTAAATTAAAAATAAATACTCGTACATATGTTGTTATAGTCACTATTAATTCATTCGTTGAGATTATTTTGCCCTTTTAACGGCTAAATTATTTATTTGCTATTGGAAATTTGTATCGTGCGTTGTGACTGTCTGAACAAACAGCGGCTTGCATTCTCTGTGGGCAAAGTTAGGCTCTGTTGTTCAGATTCGGATATGACTTGTGCATTGAACATTCGAAAATTGTCATTTAAATATCATCTTCAGTTGATTATTGTGGCCAACTGAATAAATCAACATACAAGTTCATTCTTACTTCTTAGAAAATTGACATTTTTTTTTGTATTTTTATTAGCTTTTAATGTCTCTTTGCGGTTAATTATTTTCTTTGGGGAAAGCCCAGCTTTTCTGCCTTTATGGACTGCATGCCACTGTGGACGAAGCTTATTAATGTTACCATATAGGTATACGCCCAACGCCCATTCCAACGACAAAATATTACCGACATTAGCTAGCAGAGAATAAATAAAAAAACCTCATTTGATAAAATGGTGCTAACAAAGACTTTTGAAGTAGATTGATGATTTAACGGCACAATAAGGTTAAAGCTCTGCAAAACAGAATTTCTATATATATTACAAATATCCCTTAAAACTGTAGGTTTTTTGTACTTAAAAAAATATATATATATTTTGAAGATAATCTCTAATCAGTCAACGGGCTGAAAATGTAATTATGTAAAATTCCCTCGATAGAAAAAAATCGTACACTATACTCCGAAAGTTTAAAAAAACTGTTTTGTTCTGTTATTTAATATATTACAGATATGAAAAAAATCGTATTGTTTCTTTAAATGATACTTAAGACATTCGTCTTGAGATTTTTGATCTATCTTAAATATGTCGTGTTTTATTAACATTTTTAGAATCTTCACTTACGCCTATTTATTCTAAACGCTCTTTACATTGGCGCGCTCTTTCTATCTTTCGAATGATCATATCTGCCTTTCAACAGCGGTCAGTTGGGATTCAGAGCCGATGCTAGACAGACCTCTTGCCTAAACCTAAATTCTCGGAGATTAATGCGGGGCCTTAAGTTACCCTGTAATTTTGTTATAATTTTTTTTTGTCAATACCTCACTAGATTTACAATTGCCGGAGCGAGTGAGACTACGGCTTCCAAAATAGGGGTATGTTGTAAGGCTGAAGGGATTGGAGAAAGGAAGGAGATGGATAAATCCATTTGAAATAATGCTTATCTTTCACTTTTTTTCAGTTAGTTTGAAAATGGCCTTGAACGCTGAAACAGCTGTCACAATAATAAAAACTAAAAATAGGCCGATAGCGTAACAAGTCAAAAATTTGCAGTTTTGAGTTAAGCATATGAAAATCTTTGATTTCTGATATCTACCAGTTTCTAAATATTTCTAGCTATAATCTGCGGTTAATTTAGAATGACCTTGGTAATTATTGTTTTGAATTACACGTTTTTAAAATGCTTACCGGTTCCATATGATGACAATTCTAAATCACCACCATACACTAAATCAGAAATACTCAAACTGTAACAACTACAAAAATCTAATGAAATTCTCTGAAACCTCAATAATATTAGAAGAAAATAAAATCAATGTTATCTTAAATTCGAATAAGATACCGTAAAATTTCATTAAAATCTACTATTAAACTAAATGTAGGTACAGAAGAAGATTAAAGATTATAACACTACATTTCGATCTTGTTTCGTCAAAATGACCAACATTCCTTATTATAAAACCACTTTCGGACAAAGAAACAAGATATATTTTGCATCAAAACTCCACTACATCTTCCCCCCATATATAAAACGAGTAAAAAGCTTAATTAGTGCAAGTCAAGAATTAAATTCTGGCTGTAAGAGATCAATGAAACAACCGTAAAAATGATAAGTGACGCACCTAATTTTACATGACATCAAAGTAAACAACTCTATTCCGCCTCAGTATAGAACCCCTAATGAGGAGAACTAAGAAAAAACACTAAAAGATCGAATAGTTTAGAAAATATATTGATTAGTATACACTTTTGTATTTTAAGCTGCTATTCTGTAAACATTTTTGTTCCTACATCATATTTCCTATTTTCATATGCTTATTAATATATTCATTTAAAAACCTGCCTTAAATCTTGTTTCCTAATTATCTCGTAACTATTCTTTTTGAGTTGTTACACTTTAACTTTGGAAGGTAGGTATGGTATTTATGCAAACAGTAACAACAGTAACGATAAAGAATGTTATATCCCAGAATGTATTATTGGCAAGTTTTAACAGAAGCTTGCTTCTACGTGCTTAATTTTGCTATAAGTGAAATGTGTATTTTGAAAGATAATCAACGGCCAAGTCTACTTATTAAAATTTTGTTGGCTGACTTCGACTCTGAGCACAACGCGTCACGACGCTTAATTACAAAAGTTCATTAGTTACTTACTTCAACACCACTAACAAATGTGTCCACGCAACTTTAAACTAATCCTTTAATCTACTTAAGGGCTTAATCTTTAGAACAGAATTTACAGTTATTATTAAAAGGATATAAAACCACCAAATAAAACAGAGAAAAATACAACATTTTCCATATCGTCACCTTAATTTGTGATTTATTTAAGTCAATTTGTTCTCAAATTGGAATTAGGATGCCACTTATTATCATTTTTAACAAACGCCTGAATACATTGTACCATTTATATTTAACAAGTTGCCATACGAATTTAAAAACAATTGCTCTATGACGAAATTCTCACTGATGTTAAGTGTTACTATAATATTAAGTCTATCTTCACTGTAACAAAACTGTACTAATGTTTTTTTTTTTATTTGTTTAATACTTAATAATATTTTTATAGTACTATTTAAATCGATATTTTGTAATTGGAGTCTGGTAAAACTGTTATGCTGTTTTCATATATTTTTTAAATAATTTTTACAACTTGTGATCATTGATCACAACATGCATGCACCTATATTGTACTAATTTTGCACTACAATTGTATAATGATTGTTATTTATTGTTGTATTCTATAAAATTGTTGAACTAAACTCCTGATGAAAGGCTACTTGCAGTGACTTAGCGGGTACAAGTTCCCACTATATGTAATTAATATTATACAATTAAAATATATCACTACAAAGCCTCATATACGTATGATAATTTGTTACAAGTTGGCTAAAAATCGTATCAAGTAAAAGAAATAATAAGAAATTAAAATGAATTAATTGAAAACACAATTATTTAATATTTACTCGAGGAACGGCTGCCCAGATTGTTGAAAAGTATAGTAAATGTATAGTACGGATGAGAAGTAATTTATTTATTTTTTTATGAAATATAGGCCATTGAAGGAATTGATTTTTAGAGGCACCTTTAACAATTATTTGGGGGCTAACAGTGATTTAAAAAAAAAAGTTTTTCCCCGTCTGCTTTGAAAATATATAATATAAAATATATAATTAAAAATATGTAATAGAAAATATAATATATATAGTACGGATGAGAAATAATTTATTTATTTTTGTTTTACGTTAAGAAATATAGGCCATTGAAGTGATTGATTTTTAGAGGCACCTTTAACAATTATTTGGGGGCCAACAGTGATTTAAAAAAAAAGGTTTACCCCGTCTGCTTTGAAAATATAATTTAATATAAAATAAAATAAATTTAAGAAATATTAAAATAAGCATTATGGTGGACTTTAAATTAAATACAACCAATTTACGTTTAAACACAAATTTGACGTAAATAATTTAAAATATCGACCCGAAAAACCGTTAATTTTTTAAATGCTTTATTTTTATTTACGAAATCATATTTATATAGCAAATATGATAAAAAAAAATTAAATACTTTACACCCGCAAATAATTTTCTAAGTTTCCTCTAAAATTATGAAAGTTGATTTTTTTTCTAGGCATATATTTCATAATTTAAAAAAAAAAAACTTTTCATCGGTACTAGAAATTTACTAAACCTTTAATTAAAAGTAATATGTAATTCAGTTTTTAAGGGTATTTTGGCATCAAACCCAAAATTAAGTTATGTATGAAACAGTTATGTTCCTCCTCATTTTCGATTTATTTGCGATTCATAACTTTGATCTTCGATCGAATCGTAGAATTCTTCATGCTTTAAATAAAAACAATTTAAAATTTTACTGTTACTTTTTTTGTCTTATTACTTGCATACATGTATTATGGACATATAGCAAATTTTTAAAAACCGAAAAAATCCCTCCCTTGTTTCTTCTGTAAACTTGCCAAAATGTTAATGTTGCATATTAGAGATGTCGATGATCTTGTTGTAGAACAATCCTGTGATTATTATATGTATTAAATAATTCATCTTGAAACATAATTTCTGTTTAGTTCCAATTTCTACATTTCCCAATATTTTTACTATATGAAGCCAGGAACAACTACGTACTAATCACGCGGGTTACTATATATGGTCATGAATTGCGGTGTCTTACATCAATCTTCTTTCAATGTTCAGTAGTCCTCGATAACGTGTTCCATATAATAGACCTTTCGTATCTATATTTTCCTATTTGAGATTCAATCGAAGATCTATGCTATAAATCGCTAAAAAGTTTAAGTACAGATCCATTCTGACATAAATACAATTATCTGTCGATTTCTATTTATCAATGTCCATATTTTATACAATTTTATAGTACGAAACTCATCTCTTGAAAGTAACGTACTTACTTGGAGATAACTTTCAAAAATGATTTTATCTTACTTTCGCAGAGCAAAATATTATTGTTGTATCTTCACCAGAAGAAAGAGCTATGACGTGTATTCAGTCTACTTAGTTTCCCTTGGCTTTTGGTGCTCTTGTTAGGCATATTAAAATAATAATCTATATGCTTGGTTCATCCCCTGTGTCCTCTGAATTACAAGTAACATTATAAGATGGGTGGCCTTCGTAAAGAAATCCTTCGGTTCGCAGCTAAGCCGGCGGTTCGCAATTGAGCAAGTTTTGCTTTTGTTGAACTTACTGGGCTTCCTCTCAGTGTAAACGTTTTGACGTAGAACTCAAATAAGGAAGAGAAAGAAATAAATTTCGAGTTAAACGGAAGAAAGATATAAATTTCGGCTTAAAAAAACTAATTTGAACTGACTTAGAGAAAAAGACTCTGACGAAAATAACAAAAAGAAAATAATGAATACGAAGTAACTTCTACACGCTGGTAATTCCGGAGAAATGAATAATTAAGACCCAAACCATTTTTTTTCTTTATTCTTTTCAATAATAATTAAAGACAATGAAACAAAAACGTTTTTTTCTTATTTGAAAGTTTGGACGGGCCACGGAAATCTTACAAAGCCCAATTTGAAATGTAGGTACAATGTTGAATACAATCTTGACCTAACTTTTGACTAACATAATTTGAAAAGTTGGAATGTGGTGCGGCGTTATGATTGAGTATCGAAAAGTCACCTTGAATTTCTTTGTCTTAAGCGGATGAATTCTTTTAAAAATACTTACATTTCAGGAAAATTAAAACCTAATTTGTTTGATGCGGGAGGAAAGCGGGGATGGAAAGAAGAAACATTTGGGTAGCCTCTCTTTTCAGATCTGAATGCTCAACAAATATGTTCGTATTCTTTTACTGCTTTTACTTTGCTTAATAGTGCATATTACATAGTATACCAGTATATATGACACTCATTTTGCGAAATATATTTCTGATATTTTAATAATATTTATATTTTTGTGATATTAATGTTTTAATAATGTTGATATTTTTATTATATCGATATTTTTTACAATATTGGTTTTTTATAATATTGATATTTTAAAAATATTGGTATTTTTATAATGTTGATATTTTAAATGTTGATATTAAAATATTGATATTTTTATAATATAGATATTTTAAAAATATTGGTATTTTTATAATGTTGATATTTTTATTATATTGATATTTTTTTAATATTGGTACGTTTATAATTTTGATATTTTTTATGATGTTGATATTTTTATAATATTATTTAAATCGGTGTTATAAAATTGGACTCTAGTATCGCAATAAAAAAAATGTAATGCTGTTTCCATTTTTTTTTTCCAACTTATGTACATTGATCACAACATGCATGCGCCTCTATGTCCTAATTTTGCCCTACATTTGTATGATGATTGTTAATTATTGTTGTATTATATAATATTGTTGAAATAAGCTCCTGCTACTTGCAGTGGCTTATCGGGTATAAGTTCCCACTGTATATAATTAATATTATGCAAAATATAAAGAAAATGTTTATATAAAATTATATTCAAACAACGAAATAGAAAAACACACAAAAAGATTTTAGGTGCCCAGAGTGTGACCATGGCATCCTTCATTTAGGGTATGTTGTAACGGTAAATGGGATGGGAAAGGGAAGTAAATGCGTAAGAGGAATGTTGAGTAGGGGGATGTATGAATGAAGTATTTAAATGGGTAGGCAGCCAATCCTAGCATATGATAAACCTCAGAAAAACAACAGAAAACCCTTGAATTTCTCTCAACTTGTTCTTTGGGGAATTTTTGAGTTAATTCAAGTATTTTCAGTACGTCACATCAATTCCATTAAAATAGTTGTTATTTTTTTAATTGTATAAAACAGACTGCGCCCATTTACTATAAACATGAAAAGTAATAAAAATACATTTCAACAAACAATTAACCAGAATGAGATGAATTAAAGTACATTATTTGCACTTCTCTTGAAATCTTCAATGTATATTTTGAAGATATCGAGAGATGTTATTTAGCAGCACCGTACTCCATATCATGCTGTACTGAGAAAACACATCTGTTCTGCCATCTGGTATGCATAGCAGATCATGGTTCCGCCCCTAGAAGTAGTTGTTTGATACAAACAGCCTATAGCATTCCAGGAGGTATGGAATATGTATAAAAATATGCATAATTGTATACACTGTTACTGCAGGGGCCCCACTCCTCCTCGACTGGAGCATTTGGTAGCGCCTCTCAGAGAGCATATATTCATAATGCATAATCGTCTATTCTCAAATATACCTCTACATATTTTTTCTGGTATAGGGCCCATACCGTAGAATTATACGCTATTTTGGACCTTATAATTCAGTTGAACATAGAATTCATAGCTTAGGGTTTGGTAAATTGTTTGCTAGATCTTATAACAAACCTGTATCCTTTTCCTGTAATAATAAATGAAATTATAAAAAGCGACGTACTTTCTGTCACATATTATACGAATTCAAATAACATAAGTATTAGGGTCTCATCCAGAGACTTGGATTCAATCCTCTGCTGGTACACAAACTTTGAAAATAAAATGCTTGTTTTTCTTCAAAAATAATGTTTGATAATTGTTACTAATAAATTCAGTTTATCTATAAAGAAAGTCTACGTCCATACGTTGAATTATTAATATTATTGAGTATTAATTTTATCTAGTTTCCCAAAACGTGTATCTAACCTATTTTATCCAATTTCATTTTTCGCAAAAGAGATATACGAAATAATACTATCTCTAGTAGAAATTGATAATTATCTTAGAGGGTAAAATATAATTCGGGGTTTCCTTTTGAAATCCATAGAACGGGGCGAAGGCTTTATCTCGCATTTGAAGCCTTTCTACGGATATTGATTTCTTTATGGAATGCTTTTTTTCCTCTTCCGTTTAGCTTATTCTTCTGATTACACGAACGCCTTAAGAAGTGAAGTAGAAGTTTTCATAATAGGAATTATGCGAAAACAATGAACCTATTGTTCTTGGGTAAGTGTAAGATGCTTAGATCGAAAAACGTTTTTTTTTAATTAATGTGGTTACTTCAAACTGCACGAAGCCAATGGAACTATCGCAACTCATTTTTTTAGTCAGGCGTAGGCACATAGGATAGACCGCCACACAACATTATCTCGGCACACACTCGTTCCTTCATTCGCATTCATATATCGTCTCATACATAGACTTTTGTTATTCTGACTCTCGACGTGATCTGATTCAAGTATTTGATTCACTTGATCTTGCCACGTCTATTAATTTATTTGTTTATTTACGGATCAATGTCCAATTATACAAAATATATAACACGAAATGAAATACACAAGAGCTACATAAAAATAACAGCACATACATAATACAAGAATGAAGCAATGACAAAAAGAGGACAAAAATATGCATTTGAGAGAACATTCAAGTCAAAGCATGAACATGGTTTTAGTAGAGTCCATGATAACAAAAAGTATAACAAATGGTTTAATACATAATGTAAAAGAAGTAAATAGGTAGATATCATGTAAGTAGCTAGTTACAGCGCAATGGGTGGGTAATAGATTTATAATTATTATGACCTTGTAAAACATGAACAGTTGTAAAGCGTGTTTATAATACAGCAAAACCTTTATTGTTGACCGGTCAGTGGCTGAGTTGGCATCGCGTTTCCGTTTCACCCAGGTGTTGTGAGTTCAATTCCTCGGCTGGCTAAGTCTCCATTACGACACAAGCAACATCTTCAGCTTACTGTGATGGTAGTAGGAGATTTTCAAATATTGTCAGGGTATTCGTAACCAGGGAATATCTGTTTTTCTTTAAAAAAAATACGAAGATAAAAAAGGTGCACATGAAAAGACTTCAGAGGAACGACTGCGCAGCCTCATTCATACATAACTTAATTTTGAATTTTTGCCAAAATACCCATCGAAACTGAATTATATATATATTTTTTTTTTTATTAAATGTTTATTAAATACCTAGTTCGTACGAAAAGTATTTTATTTATTTTAAAGGCCATCAAAAAAAAATGGATTTCTCAATTTTAAAGGAAAATTAGAAAATTATATCCGGGTTTACTGTAATTATAAAATATATATTTGCTAAGTTAATATGATTACGTAAGTAAACATATAAAAAACAAAACATTTACAAAAAAAACTTTTTTCGGGTCGATATTTTAAATTATGTGCGGCAATTTTGTATCCAACGTAAATTGGTCGTTTTTAATTTAACTTAAAGTCCACCATAAAGCTTATTTTAATAAATTTTTTAAATTTTTTATTTTATATTTTCAAAGTAGACGGTAAAACACTTTTTTTTCATCAAAGTCCACAAAATGGCGAAAAATCAATTCCTTTAATGGCCTATATTTCATAGTTTAAGACAAAAATAAATAAATTACTTCTAATCTGTACTTGATATTGACTATGCTTTTTGACGAAAAAAAAACGTTAGGTTTAAGTGAGTATTTTGGCTTCAAATTCAAAATTAAATTTTGTCTGAAACAGGCCGCGCAGCCGTTCCTCTTAATAAATTTAATAAAAACTTTTGAGTAAATCGTCGTAAACTTACTACTTGCCAGCTAAGCATGGTGTTGACAATTTCGGACAGAAAAAGCTGTCAAAATAAAGACGCCGAAGTTTACTTCGTGAGTTCAGAAATTCACACATTTTTTTTCTTTATGTTAAAGATTCGTAAATTAATATTTTTGTTACAATGTATTTGATGGGGAATAAAAATCTAATTGATGTTTATTCTTGAATAATATTACGCGAATGATTTATAATGATATCCAAATACAATTCAAATTTGTTGATTTGCGTACTAACCTCGTGTTCTGAACTAATATTATTGTTTGTTTTACAATTCTCGTTAGTTGTTTCATATTTTATCCTACGAAAATAAGTTGACTTTACTTTAACCCTGGAATCGAAGCGTTCTTCCTTACCCCACTAATTTTAAAATAGGCGTTTTAATCATTGATTAATATTTATTGTTTGAAGTAATAAAAACTGCGTTCGCTAATGATAAACTTATTTATTGTTAAATTGACAAAAAAAAATCCGTAATTCATTCGTTTATTTTCTGAGAAGCGATTGGTACGATTCACTCAATAGTTCCCACCATACAATGGGAAGTAAAATTTCCTCAGTAAAAATAATATTAAAAATACCTACGAGAAAAGGGCGCATCCAGCTACACGTCTACACGTCCTAGAAACGTCTATGATTTGTTTCAACTCTCAAATTTACATCGAAGGCGTATAACGATTTGCATATAAGAATCGTCCTTATAATATATATAATACCAACAATGTTTTATTAACAGCTTTTTTTTATAACAAAATAACAAATAACGATATTCTAACAGGGATTTCTCGTGCTGAGGATTTAATTTACAAAGTATTAATTATTATTTTTATAAACAATAATTATTAATCTAAAACACTCATCCAAATTGAAAAAACCTTCCGAGTAAAGATAAATGTCGCCGGCAGGACTCGAACCCGCACCCTTCTAATGTCCGGTCAGATGCTCTACCATTGAGCTACGTCGGCTTATCGCAAACCCGCCAAGTTAATCAATATATACTAGTGTTCAATTGGTAACAATTATTATTTTTATACCCTTTGCGCTATGCACAAAAATCTTGTCTTAAGTTTTTAAGAACTTTAGTTTATCAATTAATAAATATTTGACAAGTCAAAGCAATTTTCACCAATAAAATGTAGACATAATTTGTCTCGACGCCATCTATTTTGAGGGATTTAGCCGTTACAAGCCTCTCTCATACTAATAAAGTTGGTTGTTTACAGGTGAAAAATATAATAAAAACAGTAATTATTGAATGGAACACTAGTATATATTGATTAACTTGGCGGGTTTGCGATAAGCCGACGTAGCTCAACGGTAGAGCATCTAACCAGACATTAGAAGGGTGCGGGTTCGAGTCCTGCCGGCGACATTTATCTTTGCTCGGAAGGTTTTTTCAATTTGGATGAGTGTTTTAGATTAATAATTATTGTTTATAAAAATAATAATTGTTACCCTTTGCGCTATGCACAAAAATCTTGTCTTAAGTTTTTAAGAACTTTAGTTTATCAATTTACAAAGTATTAAATTAAATTATAATAATTTGATGTCATTGCTGGAAAAAGATACGTAATTGTAAGTGCAGTTAAGTGATTTCGGTGTTTATTTGTTGTATTTGGTGTTAATATATATATATATTTATTTCAGATCTCCCTATGTAATGTATCCAGCGTTTTGCTTGATTCTTAAATTTATTATTTTATGTTGTGTTTATTGAATGAGAGTGGGATTTTGTTATAGAGTTTAGTACCATAGTAAAAGAAACTATTTTATCCAAATGCTGTGTTTGTGGTTGTTTGTTGGATCTAGTATTACTAATATATTTGTTTCTTGTTATTTTTTGTATTTTTTTTTTGCATTTATGAATGCAAAGTTGTATGTTTTTAAAGTATAATTGCTTTATTGACTTAATGTTAAGATTACGTATATTTATTAATTTAGTATTTTATACGCTCATGGGGCTTTTGCATTAAACAAAGTGTGTACATTTTTAATATAAGTGTTAATAATGACGATAGTGGTATGCAAAAACATCGCTTCTGAAAAAACAACCACAAATGCTAAAAGCGTAACTTGTGGAAAATTATATTTCTGGAAACAGAATGCTTTACAAAATTTACTGCTATCAAAAACAATCCAAGTAAATTAATTCTTCAACAAAACTCCACAAAATTTCCTAAAAACAATTTCAATGAAATTTGATTTCTTGGAGAATGGTCAATGGTAAATGTGTATGAGCGGTCGGTCGAGTAATATTCTGAGCTTTTCAATCATAAATTTATTTTATTTACTCATTCTAATACTAATGTATGATCAAAATAATAGCACTTGCTACATTTCATAAAATATTCTGGTTGATGAAAAAAAAGCGAAGTGATTTCACACAATTTCCATACCAGCGGGTGCCTAAATTATAGTACATTTTGTATAGTAACAAAAAAACATTGCACATTGCTTGGTATGGGTTTTTATATTATAAATCTTATTTGTCATTGGCAAAAGAAGGGTTGGTATTTATTTGAAATATGAATGTTTTTTGTTCGAATTTCGGTCTATGGAAAATATTATTTAAATTACTGAATAAGCTAAAACGTACCCCGCTTTATCTGAAATGTTCAATAATAATAATTTAAATTTATATTTAGAAAAGATTTATAGTTATTTACAATGTGGCGGACTAGTATTTATTCAAAATTACATAATATTTTTCATAATGATATATTAATTTATTTTTAACTGAACGGATGATTGATTTTGAAAAGGGGTTCGATGTCAAAAAAGGTTAACTTTGTAAAATATATTTAACAGTTTCATGTTATATTCTCAAAGACATATTATATTAAAATATTTTCCAACTTCTGAAAACTTGCATAGCTATATCGGTGCCTTTTTAAAAGATAACATATTTGCAAACAAACAAATTTTCATATCATCTTCAAATCTACCCCTTCTTAAAAATACAAATTTAAAACCATTTCAAAGTAGATACAGAGATCTGATGATTTATTAAAATACCATATTTTTATTGTGTATTTCAAAATAATTTTTTTTTTTTTTTTCGGAAAATGATTTATTCTAATATTTTATTTTAATGTTAATGCTTGAAACATGTGTTGATTGTTGAGATTTATTAAAAACATTTTTACATCGAATTATTTTATGTAGTATGTTAGCAAATGAGCTAAAATTATCGGAAAATGTATTTGTTTCCACCATAAATATTTTCCTTTGAAAATGGCTCCTTCCTTAAAAATTGTTCGCATCCCTGGTTAACGGTTTTTTTTATTGCGTAACAGTTGTTACGTAACAAATGGAAGATCCTAGAATAGTTCTAGCTTCTCAGTTACAATAGCCCGGCATCCAATAATACGACAGCCCGCTGACGGCTAAGATAATCAACCCATCCGGTGAGTTCCCACCACGCAGCGTAGTTAATCAACCAATGCGGGTTAGCGGAACAGATCATTACTGGCCGCATAGAACGGCGTAGCTCGCGAAGCGACTCCGCCGTCCGTCAGCACTCTCTTCCCGACCTCCGAGCTATCACCTGCGTGCTCCGTTAGATCTCATAGTCCGGTTCACTTATTGCATCATTCGAGTCCACAATTGGAAACATCAATTGAGGCCCCTTGAAGATAGTTCCCATACTACCTTTTAAAACACCTAAAATGGTGTTCTTTTTAACTGTTAAACTCAGTGTGAGGATATTCAACGCCTGTGCTCACTGTACGCTGACCACGCAGTCAACCCCTCGGCCATGGCGTCGTTGAACCATCATGCTCACGTTAGCTGCCAACACCTTCTCTCATTTTATGTGCTGTACTTGTGTGTCTTTCCTCATTCACTTTTCCGGTTAGAACTCCTTTAGAGAGAGGAATAGTCTAGAACAGAGTAGGTGCCAACTTCTTGTCGAACCCTGCATATAACTTGTATGACCATGTCTTTTTTACAATAAATTCTGAACTGAAAGTACGCCATCTCGTCCTAAAGTAGAATAAAATGCCTTCCTTTCGATTATAAGGCCGCGGCCGACTCATATGACCTTGAGAGAGAGGAAATCTCCGTGCTGTTCTGATACTGAGCTAATGTCCTGACGACGCCGGAACTCGCCTAGAATACGATCTCCGGGTGAGTCACACTGTTATTCTTACACCGCCTCTCATTTTCCCACAGCCCTCCTTTCAGCATCCCCGCCTTAACACGCTGCCCAACGTGGCGCTCCTTCCCCTTGTTCCCCTACTTCCCCGCCCTAACTTTGGACGCACGAGTGTGGTGTTCTTTCCATTTGTAACACTGGCTTCCATAGTGGGGCTTTCCCCCTTCCCGACCTCCTCCTCTTTTCCCCCAATTCCCACTCCTAATACTGCTGCAATTCCATCTGTAACACAGTATCGGTTAACTGAATAAAATAAATCTTCATTTTCTGAAAAGTAAGTTCGAAATCAATTCAATTGTTATTTAAATTCGTCATTAGTACAAGTATTTCAGTATTACAAGTGTTTGTATAACATGAAACTTTACTTGAAGAATTACGCATCAAAAGTTTAAGTCTATTGTTATCATTTCAAAACGCTTTCAGGCATTTTTCTCTCCATGAAATAACTTCAATTTCTTAAAGTCTTATATATTTCCCATATATTTTCAATTTTGCAAGGTTAAAGATTTTTGAGACTTTCTTATATCTCAATAAATTGGAAATAACAGAAATCTTTGTTCTACCGATGTTATGCCATAGAGTGAATACAGACCCAAATTGTGAAAAGGACACTTTATAAGAATATCTTTATTTAAACACACACAATTTTATAACTGAATAGATTATGCACAAGTGACTAAATTAATATCTTCGGAACAACTTAGGAAGATAAGGTGCGATCATTGATGTATTAAATATAGTATAATTATACGAAGTCTGGTGTGAGGCATAGAACTGGCAGAGGAAGTTTGAAAGTAGACGAATTGCTGTAAAATTTCGGAATTGGTGTCAGGCTGAATGATGTAAGCATAATGACAAGATTAAGAAAGGGAAGCTTAAATGGTTTGAATATGTAGAGCGGACGAATGGATAAACGCTTGTCCGAAAAGTGAATGATAGAAGAAGTCGAGGATGCCCAAGCAAGACATGAAACTATCGAGTGAATTAAATACTTTAGTCGCGTCATATCAAGAGTCAAAATAACAGAAGCGTAGATATTATACGACATGTGAATGTGAATGTGAATATCGATTTACCTTCCCTGCCTATCCCTGCGATTATTTATTTAGTTAGAATGAGAACGAATATGTACGTGGGTTAAATAAAATGTGTGTACATTACAAATTACAAATTGATATCAAATATGGATTAAGAAACAAATATTGTGATTGGGTTAAGTAAATTTAGAAACAATATCTACATAATTATGACAAACCACAATAAAACTGCTTTCAATACTTTGAAATATAACTTTGTCCACAAAACTTTGTTTAAACAGATAGATAGATAGTTTATTTACATTAACATTGTATAGCATTTTGATATTGTGTACATTGTATTTTTGACATTAGTAAGTTTCACAAATAATCGAATTATTTGATCAAGTTGTAACCTACTTACCAGTGATAGATTGGGCAGTGTTTTAGCAAGTAGTCCAATTCGTTTGGTGTTAATATAAAATAAAATAATAAAAAATTCAATATAATAACATATGAATAGTACACCTTACTTTATTTAACACAAAAAAAAATTAAAATACCAATACCAAAAAAATGGATATCTAGAGAAAATTTAAAATTTAAAATGAACATTCTCATTACAGTAACTAATCTGATAGGTAACAAGTTCGGAAACAAACGTACGTTTATATTGTTCTACCACGTGATTTCCATGATTCATATTTACAGGATCTTTTGAATTATAAAACACAATTCTGTTTTCCATTCCCAAATAAGAGGAGAGAGATGGTGTCGAGAATCAGAAATTCTGTACGCTCGTATGGTGTTTTTAATAATATGACATTATATTTGTCGTTTTTGACAGCTGACACCACCTTTTTTCAGTTCGATTCTGTGAGGGAATTTACAGGGTTGATCCAGTCCGACATTTTCCATCTACTTTTGCGTCGTAAATTTGTTTGCTTGGATTTGTCAGAAATCTTACATCTGTCTTCATCGTGTTTTTAGAAGATAAAAAAATGCTTTGTAAAGTTAAGGTTTTTGGTCCTTTTGCACAATCATAGTGGCAGATACCTAACCTAGGAATAGGTGATAGATCACCCTTTGGAATCGAAACGTTGCTTGAAATAGCATTAACTGTATTTGGTAAATAGGTTTGGATAATAATTTGCAATCTTCCTCACCCCATCTCCTTCCCTTCCCATTTTTTTTTTTTTTAAAGTTTACTATTTCACATACTTAACTACAATGATTACTTAAATAAATATGTATTACAATTTTTTACATTTTAATTATTTTGCTCAATTAATATTAGATAGAACATTTTCTTTTCAAATACACCGAAATTTTTACGTTTTATAAATTCGTCTGAAAGGTAAATATGCGTATAAGTTTCCCGTAGCTAATGGATTGCTTGTCGTGTTGTGTGTATTGTATTTAAATGAGCTTTTATATATTTTTTTACATTATAGTTAGTGTACGGTACAGAGAAAAAGCGAAAAGTTTTTAAAATATGTATGAGATAAGATAAAAATAATATAATTAATAATAATATGGAAGTCCACAGTATAATTATCTAAAAACATGACACAAATAAAAAAGCCGAAAGAATTTAAAAAATATTTTGTGAACCCATATTCCCACTATCTCCGGGGGTTGGGACTCTTGTGCGGTGTGAATACACATAAAAAACTTATAGCTCTTAAACTGTGAGCTCATGCAGCATGAAAATTGCATAGCCTGTTCTGTCGTGATTTAATGGATTGTTGATAAACCTAAGCTAAAGTGGCACCTTTTGAAACAATTAATTTAATATATTGAAGAATTGGCTTATAATAACAATATTATGAAATAAAAGCACCCGTTAGACAAACTACTAAAAAGTAGTTTGTCGAAACTTTACAAAAAAAAAAAAATGTCTATGTGAAACATGAGTGGAAGATACTCTCAGTATCGCCCTGATGAAAGACCACCATTCTGAATTAAAACGATGCTTGAAATAGCTTTTAGCCGTGTTTGGTGACCAGATCTGTATAGTCAGGTATTTGCCCGCCTTCCTCTCCCCTTCTTCTTTCCCTCTACAATACCTTCAGCCTCACAACATTCCCCAATTGGGGATGCCATAGTCTCACTGGCTCCAGACGGTTGGGAACAGTTGGGACTCTTGTGCGGTATTCATATAAAAAATAAAATTATGTAAACAGATGAAGGGTTGGGAAATATCATTTTAATTGTAATCATATATATTATAGGACATTTTTTCCCCCCTCTAACATCAAAGAAATATTGCGAATAAAGAAGGACAGTTCCTACGAAAAATATGTTTCGGTCGGAATGAAGTGCACTTTCTTGTGGAAAGTAACATAGTTCCGTCGACCTTTTAAAACTTTTTGAAGTTGTTATTGCAGTTAGACAACACAGACCAAGTCATTTCGATATGTCATAGTCAACTGCGGTCGATGACTCTACGTCGACTTAAGTGGTGGTATGGAATTGGATGTTCACAACATCCAACTAAGTGGCACCACTTTTTTCGCTGCGTGGCTTATCTAATTAAATACATCTATATCGGACATCGCCATATTTTACGTCAGTGAGGGTGGATTCAAAGGGGAAATCCTATTGGTTTTTGAAACTATATCTCCCCAGTGAAGCAATCTTTATCAATGCCAGCATTGTTTTTATAAATCTATGTCAACCTTTGCAAATCATTATACATTTTAATACTGTTTAGAACTTTAAAATTGATTGGGTAAGCAAAAAAATTAATTATTATTATTAACCTTTACGTACCTGAAGTAAAAAATATCTTAAAGGGGGTCACTGGAGTCCCCCATATAATCGACCGTGACTTTTTATATTAATATTGGTTACTACTGTTTTAAGCGAACATCGCCCATTTTCAATCCAGCAGTCAATCATTAAATAATGCAAACGGTAAAAGAGAAGTACGAAAAGCAATGACTATAATATTTTATTTTAGTCCTTTCCGGAAAATGTACCTTTTACGACCGCACTCGCGCCTATTTGCGGCAAGGTTATTTTTTAAAAGTAGTACGGTTACGTATGGGGAAGTCACGCATTTTGTGTGGGGGGAGAAATTTCGTCGGAATTTGATATACATTATTTAAAATCTTGAAAAATAATAATGGATTCATTTTTTTTAAATGCAGATCAATTACCGAATAGTTTTTACTGGAACTACCTAAATTATAGAGTATGCGGTGTAAAAATAATCTTGGATATAAATCCAGGTGTGCGCTAGTAAATTTTAATTGGTTAAATTGTGTTGTTTCACTTAATTCCAATTTATTCATTAAAAATAATTTGTGGTATAATTGCGGCACGTTCCGGAGTGGATAGATACTATAACTATCGCGGTGGTGAAAGACCACTATTCAGAACAGAAACATTGCTTGAAATGGCTTTAGCCGTGTTTGGTGACCAGATCTGAATAGCCAGCTACTTCCCCTCCTCAATACCTTCAGCCTCACAACAGACCCTGATTGGGGATGCCCTAGTCTCACTGTCTCCAGACGGTTGAAAGCAGCTCGGACTCTTGTATGATATCACATTAAAATAAAATAATAATTCGCAATTTGGGTCAGTGTGTTACCCCTTTCAGAATGGGAGTATTGAAAAAGAAATACGACAAGAAGACTTATTAATTGTTCCGAACATTTCAATAAGAAAACTTGAGCAAAGCAGAATAAGCCAATTATTCTACAAATAAATAACGTATATTAATTTATAGCTAGATTTCATACCATCATAACCATTATCCGTACTCCGTTTTATTTAAGGGTCGTATCTGTGTAGATCTTTATCTATTTTATTGAAGACGCAGTGGCAGGGGGTAGGTAACCGCAGAACTCCTGGGTCCCGGCGGAGTACCCTACCATTTAAACCACTAACCGGTAATGAGGGTTGACGATCTCTGATATTATCACTTTAAGTTTACGTACATTTTAACTGCAAAACTAAGTGACCGTCGTATAACTCTGTTTTAATTATCAAGTCCTTACTTTTCCGTGATTTCACCAAACAGATATTTAAAAGCGTTCTATTAAATTCATTAATATCAGTGAAATTTGGATATTGCTTCGTTTCCTTTCACTTTTTTTTAATTCACATGTTTAGTTCACCAGATTAAACTTTATGTGCTCTGAAAGAAAGAAATTGTGTTTGAACTTTTTCATTTTAATATTATAATCTCGACCGGTTTCGGAAGTACCCTTCATTCGTCGGGAATATGTTAAATCTAAAGTACGATACAAAATAATGATATATATGAATATTTAAGTGTTGGAGTGGGAGCCGACCGAAGGGGGAGGTGTAACTAAGGAGTCAAGAGAACAAAGCGGTATTAATAAATATGTTTTAGTTGCCCCGATCGAAATAACAACTTCCCTTCGATTAGGCCTCATCTGAAAGTATCTCCCCGCCATCCCAAATCCCATCTCTTCTAACTCTGATTTCCACTTCGGTTTCCCAGATTATTTTGAAACGTGCCCATTTAAATATTGATGTATAAATTCACCTTGCCTTTCACCCGCAGATTAAATAGTGTATTGGAATGATCCAAGAACACCCTTGAAGGGTGAACTCCAGATACACAGAAAAAAAAACATTTTAGACAAATTGTAATTTTACAGTTTCCAACGTGAGATTTTTACGTGTGATATATTTTCATAACTTGGTTGATGTAACCGTTCTGACTTTATGCTTACGCAGCATCAAAAATCACAGAATGTACCACTGAGAATACGTTTTAAAGACAATGAGTATTTTCGGACATACCCCTCAATAGAAAAAAATTAACACGAATGGATAAGTATTTTGAAGCAGAACATAATTACTATTGCGGCTTATCTCTAATGTCATTCGTGTACTTTCTTCAAAGTGACCTTAATCTAACGTTCTAATATTAATTAACTTAAGATAGTTTAACATTAAGTGAACAGACATTTGACCTTAGCCGTCCGTAATAGTAACTAATGTTTTGATAAATTAATGAGAATTACACAGTTTAAACCACTGTTTTTAATATAAACTCGTATATCTATCTACGTGTTTCAGAAGCAAAGCTCCCCTCATCGTGATAAATAAAACACTATTTATAAATAGTGTTTTGTTGAGGGGAGCTTCTGAAACATGTAGATTTTATTTTATTTATAAAATACATGATATTTATTGGAGACATTTAAACGGAGTAGATACATTAGATCACCATACTAGGCGGCTGCCTGTTTCATGGTGGCCAACAGAGTATAATAATATATATTTATTTATTAATACAGTTTGACGGCCTCCATGGTCGAGGGATAAGGCTTTCGACTACGAATCCGAAGGTCGCGGTAAATTTTATTAAATTAATTTGTGCTATTTCAAAATTAATTCATTTAAAAATAATATATAATATATTTGCGCACGTTCCAGAGTAGAAGATTCTCTCAGTATCGCCGTGGCGAAAGACCACCATTCAGAATTGAAACGTTGCTTGAAATGGCCTTTAGCCGTTTTTGGTGACCAGATCTGAATAGCCAGGTATTTCCCCACCTTCCTCTCCCCTTTCTTCTTTCTCTCCCCAATACCATCAGCCTCACAACATTCCCCAATTGGGGATGCTATATTCTCACTGGCTCCAGACGGTTGGGAACAGTAGGGACTCTTGTATTCATATAAAAAAGTAGTTTAAACTACGTATTGTTTATTCATGATGACGACACAAAGTGATTACAAATCATTTGAAGAAATTAATTCTTTGTTTTTGATAAACCTATTCAGTGTATATTAACTATTACTATTGTCTCTTAAGTATCTTATAAGACTCTAAATCCACCCCAGATTCTATACATTTTCTTCTAATATCCTTTGTATAAATAATAAAATAAAATAGCCGATAAGTGATAGTGTTTTCCATGAATGAGGCAATATGGAATAAGGGTGAAAATGTTTTGTTTGTTTGGTATTATTTTTATGTTATTAAAAAAGTCCGTTTGATAGATTTGCCTATCTTAACAAACGAACTGCAATCTTTGGAGCACATACGTCAGGTGGGAATGCTGTACTTTTTCTATCGGTATTTTAATGGAAGATGCTTTGTGCAAGTAGCGTCATTGATCCCCACGGCACCGATGCACAGCAGTTAAACATGCCAAAAGCGCGCCATACATTTGCACACGGTTGACATTTGTCACATGAGATCTGCCGGCCTCTGTGTTTCCTCCCTCCTACAACATGGGTATCTTCAAGATCCAGGTTCACTCCTTTCTATTCTCTAAAAGACACTTCACACAGCATCCACAAAGACAAACTCCACACAGGGCCTCTTGTGTGGAGTTATTTAAAAAAAATAATTCGCAACTGAACATCTGCAATAGATTTCACTTTCTTTATCACGCATCGGAGATGTCAAAACCTAAATTCATTGAAATGAATTTTTTTTTTTATTAAAAAAATTTTTGTAACTTTTTTCCACTTATTTATTTTCGACCGGACCGGTTTCACCCTATCACGGGCATCCTCAGACTGGTTACAAAGGTTTTTTAATAAAAAAAAAAACATTTTAATATGGAATTCCACAATGAATTGACAGTTTCAAAATTAGAAATAACTAAATTCATTGACAAAATGCCATTTTTCTCCGGGTACCAAGTATCCATCTCTTTCTAGACAGTTTTATAACATATGCTTGGATGGTTTGAATGTGTAGAGCGGATCAAAGAAGAAAGGAGTGTAAGAAGATTAATTTATATGACGCCAAAGTGTTTGGCAAAAGATGTCGAAGACGCCCGAGAA
The DNA here is from genome assembly GCA_022606495.2 of Halesus radiatus. Classification (NCBI taxonomy): domain Eukaryota; kingdom Metazoa; phylum Arthropoda; class Insecta; order Trichoptera; family Limnephilidae; genus Halesus; species Halesus radiatus. The sequence goes on from JAHDVE020003521.1 coordinate 122,234, forward strand.
AGACATAACACGATTAAATTAATCACCTACTTGAGTCGGGCCATGTCAAGTAAGAGAATGAGACTCATATCTATGCTGAGTTGACGGAGTTGTGTGGCGGTCTATTCTCTTTGCGCACATGCTGTTAGTTAGTTAGTTCTGTGTATTATATTAAGTTTTTTTTTAAAGATGTTTTGGACATGTAGAGCAGAGGAACAAAGAAAGGAGTGTGAGGAGAATTATATGACGTTAAAGAGAATAGTAGATAAGTCGAAGACGCCCGAGTGAGTCATGACGCAATCGAGTTAATCAAATACTTGAGTCGCGTCATATCAAGAATTAGAATAACAGAAATGTATGAATGAGATGATACATGAATATAAACCAAGCAAGGAGTGTGCGCCGAGGGAGAGTTATGAAGCGGTCTATCCACTCTGCCTATCCCTGCCGCAAACCGAGTGATGGTTAGTTTGTTATTTAGTTCTGTATCTTACCGATAAGTTAATAAAATAAAATGGTTTAATCATATGGCAAAGAAAATTTCAGAAAAACACTTGACGCACAAGATGGCGAAAAGAGGAGTCTGACTTATTTGACTTCCTTTACGACAAGAGTAAGAACAACAGAATAATATCGTAATAGTAAAGACGATGTATGAGCGTGAAGGAATCTGTTTAAGTTTGAAAAAATACGTTCGATCGTATCGTATAGGGCTAGCAGAATCTTCAATAGTGACCAACTTCTAACCCTGCACAAATCTCAAGTACGTCCAACATTTCAATTTGGGAACCACCTCTGGCCTGGAGCTACAAAAACCAGATAAAAATACTTGATTCTATGCAAGGGAGGGCGGTCCATGTAATTGAAAATACGTTGGTAACAGACTGGTTGCCATCATTCACAAATGCAATGTCGGTATTCTGAGTCTGTTCTACGGGTATTTCGAAGTTGCTTCTGCTAGTAATTCCATCGAGCCTCCTCGAAGGAACTAGCAGCATTGATCACCAGTGCACCGGTGCACTTACGCGAATCTCGACGGACACGATCAGAACACCCTTTCACAGTTAATCTCGGATTTATGAAAACGGGTCGATTCTCCAACTCATTTTTTGTGTAAGGCGGCTCGCATGTGGAACGAGCTACCGGCATCTGTTTTCCTCCTTCGTATAATCCGGGCCTCTTCAAGACCCGCATCAATAAATATCTTCCTACGACCCCTACATTGACCCGCCTCACAACGCTGCCTAGATGAGTAGTGACATAATTCCCCTGTCTTAATACCGTATATACAGGGACGCTCTTGTAAGGTTTAACATAAAAATATAAATAAAACAGAACCATTTGGCTTTCCATCGAATCTCCCTATTCATGTGGGAAATAGCTTAATGATTATTAAAAAGGGATGAATGAAGTAGAGGGTGCTTGGTGGCGCCTTGTCGAAGGGATGGATTCGCGACATCACTAGGACAAGAGGAAGAAAATACGGACGTTGATGATTAACGATTATTCAAGAAACGAAAGAAGTCAGATTCTTTCCAAATGGTAATGCAATAAACTACTTACATGTTCTTATATACAGCATCATCAGAAGCATTACTTTCTGCATTGTAGAGTATGTTTAAAACAACGTAGGTTGCCTATTTCAATGTCAAATCACTATATTAACTATTTGAATTAACCGCATCCTCATCAAGTTAAGACGCGGCATCTCAACATCGACGCATTAAACTGTTCTTACTTCCACTAATGTTTCATCTATCCATTCGTACAAGTCGTTAAACACACAGTATCAATATTAACACAAAACTGTCAACATTTAAATAACATTACAATATTCGTATACACTTGTAATTATGTTTTAAAATAGAATATTATCGTAAATTCACACTGCAATAGTTAGGTAACACACATTTCTAAAAGCAAGTTATTCTTGACATAGGTTTTTATTTAGTTTTAAATATTTCAACTTTTTTTTAAAATTAGCCTGTAATCACAAATTGCATAATCTTCTTACTATCACCAAAATAAATCACTGGAAGAATGTCGTCACACACTATAGACGATAGTTTTAAATTTGTTCCGTGTTATTTTTTTTATTACTTTTTCAATGTTATTATCTCCCCTGATTATATTGGTTCACTCCGTGAAAAAAAAAACTCCGATGATTAATGTTGGGTTATTCGTTGATTAGTGTAATGTTTACGCACGGACGCTGGCCGGGATACGACGCCGACGCGTGTTTGAGTGGGGACGTCGCGACGCCTACTGGAGGAAATGGGAGCGACGCGCGCCCCTCCCCCTACCCCTCTCCTCAACCCCATCCACCAGCAGACATCCCCCCTCCCCTACAGCCCTCTGCCGCAGCTACGGTTTCTTCTCTACCCCCGTGGTTGGTTTTTAAGAGTTTGTTCTATTTTAGTAAAGAGATTGTTCTATTTTTTTAACTATTAAAACACAAAAAACACATGTTTTGCTCATCAAACTACTATGACAGTTTAATTAAATATGATTATATATGACAAATTATTAATAATTACACTTTCTAAAAATTTGTTATCGTGATGAAAATATATTCGATGCTGATAAAACATATTAGATAACAAGTACACACACAGTTTACACGTCAACGTGATAATATGCATTTAAACACAATGCATGCACGATATGGCAAGCAATCCATTAGCTACGAGGGGGGCAATTTATATCTTTACCTTCTAGATGACATTAAACAAGAAAAAGCCTAGGCGTATTTAAAAATAAAGTTTTCCTTCCGAAGGTATATGAATAAAATAATTAAAGTGTTTAATGTTTAGGAAACCATTTTTATTAAGGCGATCCAATTGAAAGTAATGCAAAATCATGTGTTTTCGTTTTGAGAATTTGATGGCCTAGAAATATCATAGATGATTTAATTAAATGCTGCAAATAGAACACACCTTGGCCTTTCGTTTAATCGTGCATTTTTTTAGTGTGTTTTTTTAAGCCTAGAAAAAAATAAACTATCAAACATTGAAAAAATGTTTAAAGCGCAAACTCTCCTACTTACAAACCCCTTTTCCGATATTTTCGTATTGTTCATTGTGGTAAATTAAGTTTTTTAACAATAACATTTTAATAATTATGTCTGAGCTTTACAGAATAGAATAAAACACGCATTTTGGTGATAGTTTTTTTACGTAAATCGAAACATGCGGCCGATGTCAAGCGGGACTTTCAACGTTGTCGCCACCTGCATAAGGAGCGCGTGATTTCGTTGGAATTTTAGCCGGTGGATCGCCTTAAGTAAGTGAACATGTTATTTTCTATTTTCTGTAATTAAAAAAGGGTATTTCGTAAAATATCACCGGAGGGATTTTTTTAAGGAAATCAAAAGTTAGGTACTATTACAACTTATCTCAAATGTCTGGACGTTCGAATTCACACTGTCTTGAAAGTGATCTCAATCTAACATTCTAGAGTAAGGAACGGGCAGACATTTGGCCTAAGATGTCCGTAGCTATCTTCCAGTATATACCTACCAGCCACCTGACAACGGCTTATTAAAAGGATTACATTAAAGGAGGTTTTTAAATCGCAATAAAAATAATTAATAATTAAAAATTGAATATATTTTTTAGATATTTTTTTTTGATAGAACGCGGTCACTTTGTGGTTAGACATATTTTATAATAATAAAACAATAACTTCGTTTATAACCACGAGAAATTTATTTAATTTTATTACGACCGACCGGTTTCGCTTAACATAAGCATCTTCAGGGTACAAAAATGAAACCGATTAAAAATTAGTTTAATTTTTGTACCCTGAAGATGCTTATATTAAACCGGTCGGTCGTAATAAAATTAAATAAATTTATCGTGGTTATAAACAAAGTTATTGTTTTATATTTTTTAGACTTCTATAAAAAGTCAATAGATGTCTCATATAAATAAAAAATCGGAAATTAATCCGAGACACTGTCTAGTTTGCAATTGTGTTCCTTGGGAACTTTGTAATCATTATAAAGATAGCTGCCAAAAATATGGGATTAAAAATGGAAAATAATATTTACAAATCTTTGAGATATGATATCGATGAAGATGACATAAATTGAACTGGTCTCATTAGCTAAGTTGGTTAAGCGGTTGCCCTGGATAGGCAGAGGTCCTAGGTTCGTGTCCCAGATGCGCCTGAAATCTTTTTTATTTTCTGTCGTTTTTTCCGTGTTCATGTTTGATTTGGGTTATGTTAATATTATTTTCTACAATGATTAAAGATTACATTAAAAATAATAAAATTAACGCGATTATATAAACCTCGATTGCCTTTAGTAAATCATTCCTTTCTCGTGTCCCGATCGTGTATCATCTTAACTAATTTCTCCTGGCTTCAAGTATCGTGTAACTCAAATAATTATAACATTATAATCACTGAATCAAATATAATATGATAGCAAGATCTGTGATCAATTAAATATTATAACACTACCAATAAAATACAGTGAGTTTTTTAAATTTAATAATTTACACTAATTCATCACACACTTTGTGATCAAGAATATTATTTGTGTAATACAACTAATAATATTTAAGGTTTTCGATAGTGAGTAGAGTTTTTCTTTAAAACCCCTCTCCGGTGGTATCTCAACTATTAATATTGACTCAATAGTATTGAGGGGCGCAGATATGTTTTTCGGTAAAGTATGGGCGATATTTTACAAACCTGCCACTTTATAAGCCGTGACGCCTCCACATACCGTGATATCTGAGATACAGGCGAGAGGAAGAACTATGACTAACCCGGACGAAAAAATTAAGCCTCGGTCGGGAAAATACTATATGTGCCATTAAATAATAGGCACTGCGGAAGCCATACATGGATTGCTGAGGCTCCACTTTCCTTTAATATTAGTCAAACAAGACTCTTTTTCTGAGATACATAATTAAACGTCTCGTATAAAAAGACCTTATAAGAATGGGATCATTTATTTATGTTCCTACTTTTATCATTGCTTGTGGTTTTATGGGCCACTTAATACGAATTAACGAATTTAATAAATGAATTTATAATATACTTTGTATTCACCACTTTATATCTATGTGTTTCGAAAGTGATGTTTTCTTCATCAGGAATATATATAATACTAAAAATAATAATGTCAAGTATAGACAAATGACAAAAATTAGAACACAATAATGTAATTATTATTACCATTTGACATTATTATTTGACAATATTATTTTTAGTGTTCTATATATTCCTGATAAAAAAGCATCGCTTTCGAAACATGATATTAATACAGTGGTAAATACAAAGTCTGTTACTTAATTAATGTATTGATAATGACGCTACAAACTGAATACCAATCATTTGAAGAAGGGAATTTAAATTCACTATGAATAAGTGCTATTAAATTCGTACAAGAAATGTAGGAGTAGCATGTTCAGATGAGATTGGTTATTTTTCATCAAAATGATTTAATGTGGTTAGTATAAAAGTAGTAAAGGGTGAAACATCGCCATTCGGAATCGAAACGTTGCTTGAAATGGCTTTAGCAGAATTTACTACAGTTTTTAAAGTTAGGTTGTTTCAACTTTTAATATGTACTCGTATATGTTGCATATACATATTTAGCCAAAATTACTACTTAATAACTACGTTCTACCTCTTAAAACAAAAATAAATAAAATGCTTCTCATAGGTACTAGATATTTACTAATCCTTTAATTTTAAAAAACTGTCATTCATTTTGGATGGGTATTTTGACCTCAAATCCAAAATTAAGTTATGTATGAAACAGGCCGCGCAGCCGTTCCCTTAAAACCGTTATCTTAAATAAGTAGATATTGGAATAGAGTTCTAAATATGAAGATATTCATTTATTTATTTACTACCCGGTCTTTCTCGGGAGTTTTTAATTTTTTTAAAAATAAAGTTATGAAGTTGTGAATTCTTGCTTGTTGTTTGGATGCCATAATTTATTTGAAAGCGATCTAAACAAGTAACAAAAAAAACATACCTTCTTCTTTTGAATATGTAATCTGTGGCTAACCAGAGTGGTATATCTGTGGGCTAACCTAAATAAAACATGGCGGGCTCAATGTTTTTTATACTAATTTAAAAACGTTATGACAACAGTTTTGCATATTTGATTTCGTTCAATCTTCCTTCTAAACCTTCCCGGCACTAATAAGAACAAGCTGCTTTTTGAGACAATCATTCATCTTTATATAAAGAGATTAAGGGACTAACTTCTACAACATAAGTAACACAGGATTCTAAGAATAAAGTAAATTATATATATGGGATAGTATTTGAATGAAGCAAAGACAAAAGACATAATATAATCGTAAATATAGTAAAATAGAAGTGATAAGTCAAGTGAAGACCTGGTTAAGAGTTAATTTATTTATATTATTTCTTTACTTGCTCAATGGCAGATAAAAATCAATCGGGCTTACCCTAAAACAATTAAAGGTTTTGACCTGAGTTGACCAGTCTATACATTCTGTACAATGGTGAATAGTATTCATAATTAGTTCAATATTGATTGAGGAAGAGCAATTCATTATTTCTGAGTCTACGTGAGGGGATATTGAAAGGGATGAGTATGTGAAACAATATTGTTAACTAACTAACTAACTAACCATCACACCGTTTCCTCACAGGAGTAAGCAGAAAGGACGGACCGCCAAACACCTCGATCTTGGCATACACTTCTTGCTTAATTCACTTTCGTACATCGTCTCACACATTCTCTTCTATTATTCCGACTTCTGACATGGCCTGACTCGAAAACTAGTATTTTATTCACTTGATCGTGCCATGACTTCCTCGGGCGTCTCCGGCTTCTTATTCCTTTCACATTCGCGTCATATATTCTTCTTATACTCCTTTCTTCGTTCATTCGCTCTACATGTCCAAACAATCTAAACGTCCCTTTCTTAATCTTACTCATTACGCTTACATAAGCCTCGCATTCTTTACGAATCTCAATATTTTTCACACGATCTCACATGGTTTTCCACACATTCGTCTCAGAGATCTCATTTCTACAGCATTCAGTCAACTTTCATCCTTCCTCTGCCAGTTTCATGCCTCAGTGCCATCGATCAGGGTTGGTATCAGCACTCCATTGTTGACTGGTAGCTTCGCTTCTTTGGACAACTTTTTGTTAGCGCCAACTGCGTTCAATCCTCCGTTAATGGAGTTCCCTGCATTCACCCTTGTTTCAATATCTCTTTCAGTATTTCCATCTCTCGTAAACATACTCCCCAAATGTACAAACTCATCGACCTGCTCCAAATATCCATCATTTACAACTATACTTCTCCTACTCTCCCTTTCAAAGACCATGGCTTATTAGCACATTCTTCTTACATACTTCGTTCAACCTAGATACGAGGCACTGTAGATCTTCCATTCTGTTAGCAATCAACATCGCATCATCAGCATACAACAGGCAACATACGTTCAGATATCAGAATCAAATATCACGATATATTATCATGATCCCACCAAATAACACAATGTTATAAATAATTGTCAAGAATACCTTTCCACACACTGTTTATAATCTGATTCTAAATCTGGAAAGCAAACCATATGATGCTTTAATTTATAATCCCGCAAGTGCGAAGCGTTGAACTGTTCTCAATCCAAACGCAATCCCTCGGAACGAGGAAGTATGTAAATAACTTGAAAGCAACTCCTGAGCGATCATCTGAATTATCGACTGAAGTTAAGAATGACTGCCCAGATTATTATGATCTGTGAAAATGCCCGCTAGTAGTTCTGAAAGAAATTCAGTGAGCCGTGGAGCCGCTAACCCTGCTACTGGGAACAGTGGAACCGGAAACAGTGGAACGCGGAACATGTAAGGAAGACAAATAAGTTATAGGTATCCGGACCAGCTTGGCGGAGCGGGAAGTCCACAAGGTCATTCGTACGTTGTACTGTGGATACTCACATTCGTGCCCTGCGAAGATTTGTTGCAATTTTTTTTGTCTACACTACCATAGTATTCTCTAACTATGAGTTAAAAATCAGCGAATGTAACAACACTTGCCGAAATTAAAACTGAGAAATTATATTTCAAGAAAACCAAAAAAAAACATATTTCAAATACAGGAATAAAAATAATGGTCTTGTAAAATATGTGATATGTAGGAACTTTTAAGATTATTTTTCTTGATACCTCCACCTAGACGATATATTGTTTTTTTTTCAAAACGTAAATCGTTTTGTTTATTTTTTATTTTTATATAAAACTATAATACTTGCAGAACTTAACCGTTGACTGCCAACTACGAGATAACTCGTAGGTTGCGTTCTTTGCTAGGACGCCGACGACGAGTTATCTCGTACTGTGTTTACTTGCCACATTCGTGCAGCTACGATAAAATTCGTACTATATCAGTGCTAATACGGATAAATGGCTCCTGGGAAGAGAACAAAAAATCAATTCTGGCTTACGTGAACAGAAAATTTATTAATAAATGAACAAAAAATATAATTATAAAACATTTTACTACGAGATAATTCGTAAGACGTTTTTTTAAAATACATTTTGTATGCTTTTTGATCATAACTATGTACTATAATTAAAGTTTTTAATAATATAATTTTATTAATTGAAATTGGCTTTTTAGACCGGAATTCTGAAAATTTCCGTGGCAGTTAACGTGTTAATAATGATATTATTAAATTTAATTTACTTTTAATTATTTATTTTTTTAATCACTAGGGTGCATAATTTTATTCTCTCAAATTAATCCTACAATTTTCTTTGTTCATTATTCCATAATTTTAAATCGGGAGTTGTTAAATACAGTATAATCACTTTAAAGAGATTCTTGCTGTGTAGTAGTGTACTGTGTCGTGGGACTACGGCGGGGACAAGAAGTAACTCCGGGCAGGTCTACAAATACATTAAAACGTGCTCTCTTTGAAATTACTTGCCTGTACCTGCGATTTGATAGCTTCTTTAATTGTATTTTGGTTTATTATTCCTAAATATTTAGCCATAATTTGCGAGTACATTTTTTCTTTATTATTCGTAAAATTTAAATTATAATTTGACATCTACAATTTCTTTTTTTTCCCTGTGTTATTCCCAAACTTTTAATCATCGTTTGGTATTTATGATGCATGCATCCATATAGAGATATGTTAAGTCTAATAAACTATTTATATTAATAATATAAAAAGCATTTATTCGAAAATCTGCACCAATATCTCAACAAACGGATTGCAATCTTTAGAGCACACACGTCAAGTGGGAATGCTGTCCTTATTCTAACAGTATTTCAATGAAAGATGCTCTGAGGTACTAGTGACAAAGATCCCTTCGGTGAAGGTGCATAGTTGGGAAACAAATTCTACAACTCGTTCTTCAGTTCAACAACTCGGCTATAGAGTGGTTTCCTAGCCTCTGTGTTTCGTCCGTTCTTCAACATGGGTCTCTTTAAGACCCTTGTTCACTCCTTCTTCTCATCAAAAAGACCCTCCACACAGCACCATCAAAGATGGAAATTATTTTCCGTCTGGAGTTAATGCATAAAAAAATTATATACATAAATCAAATTCCAATAAATTGAAATAAAAACTATTAATTGTTTTTGTGTTTAATTCGTAGAACTCCATTTAATTATTTTTTTAAATTTTGATTTACATTAAATTTAAAAAAAAATTAAATGAAAAGGTCATTTCTTTCCGCGAATCCAAAGAGCCAAAGCGCTGGGCATTGCTCATATGTAGTACATTATTCAGAATGTAGACCCTAGTGCAGTACAAAATGTACTTGAGATGCACGCCAGTGTCTTTTATACTGCATTGTGAAGCGTAGGAAATCGAAAATCAAATTCGAATGTTTTGAAACACGATAGATACCTAAAATTATTGATTTTTGACAACACATACGAGGAGTGTTCAAAAGAAAAGGTGAATTTTGAATTGTCGCGGGCTGTGTACATTCGATTATCGATTTTTTTGTTTTTATGTTGGTATACATATGTTTATCATATGTTAGCATTATCATCCATTTTGGATTATGCAATTTTTTCGGATGTTTTGGGCATGAAACGTGTGGCAGTGAAGTTAGTTTCGAAATTGCTAAATTTTGAGCAAAAGCAACGTCGCATTAGTATCGCTCAGGAGTTGTTGAATGACGTCAACGACGATCCAGATTTGCTCAAAAGAGTCATAACTGGTGATGAAACGTGGGTATACTCGTATGGTAATGACATCGAAACCAAGGCCCAATCATCCCAATGGAAGCGGCCAGAATAGCCAAGACCAAAAAAAGCACGCCAAGTTCGATAAAATGTGAAGGTTTTGCTCACTGTTTTCTTCGATTACAATGGCGTGGTACATCATGAGTTATTGCCAACAGATCGTACGGTTAATAAGGAATACTACAAGGAAGTTATGCAACGTTTGCGTGAAGCAATACGGCTCAAACGATCGGAATTGTGGAAAAACAAATCATGGATTTTGCATCACGATAATGCACCAGCTCACACATCAATGCTTGTTCGTGATTATTTGGCCAAAAACAACACCGTAATCATGCCTCCAACCACCGTATTCACCAGATTTGGCTCCCTGCGACTTTTTCCTATTCCCGAAACTGAAGAGACCAATGAAAGGAAAGCGTTTTGCCACAATTGATGAGATAAAGTCAGAATCGAAGAACGAGCTGATGGCCATACCGAAAAGCGCATTCCAGAAGTGCTTCGAGGATTGGAAGAAGCGCTGGCATAAGTGCATTATATCTGAGGGGGATTACTTTGAAGGGGAGAAAATGAATATTGTTGAATAAATAAATACTTTTCGAAAAAATTCAAAATTCACCATTTCTTTTGAACACACCTCGTATTCATTAATCAATTCTGATTTTGAAAATGTCAGACATAAGGAAAATAGGTTGATTAACTAGACCTTGACAGTCAAGTGGTAGTTGGTTGAGCACCATATTTTTATTTATGTATATTAGAGGTATGTTAAATATTTTTACAATAATATTTGTAAATATAAATTTATTTTACATGAACAACATTTTATTAGAAATTTCTTCTCTGGTAAGCTATGTAATTTCTTGCTCTGTGCATTGGAACTCGCCCTAATCTAGTTGGTTTTCTCTGAATGCACAGCAGAGGGCAGTGACGTGCCCTTTTTTGCATATGTGCGAAATATTGGCGGTCAGCATAAAATTGCGCAAACTTGAATAGTATTGTACTCCAAGTATTTGAAAGAAGAGTTTGCTCTCTCTAATATTATCTGTGCTGTGAACTCTAATAATATAAAATCGACCAAACCTTAAGAAGTGGACCTTCTGGACTGGCAGATGAGATCTCTGATTCAGGTTAGTGGTAGTTTCATTGTATTTGACCCATTTATTGTAGTTGGGCCAGAGAGAGAATCTTCATTCTTGATTTGTTATTTTTTATCAGGGTATAAAGCCCATTATTCAATGTGGCTATTTACATGCCACACCAGTAGTATTTTTTTTAAACAGTACCAAAAAACTAAAACAAAAATCACTCCACTATTGGTGTAAATGGCAGAATAGCTCATCTTCTGTCAGCGAAGTAAAGAGTGTTTATATTTTAGTGTAATGCAGTCCCACCTTAATCATCTAACAGAAGTATGGGGACACACACATCACATACTTAAACGATTTACAAACAATACGGAATGAAGTTATAAAAGAAAACTTTTTAAACACAACTCGGATACCCTCACAAAAAAACTGTACAAAGAAATATACTGAAATAACAAAGTATACTGAAAATCTGAAAACCGTATTAATATATTACAAAATCTGACCAATTCTGAATTTCTAGGTACTTCCCCACACTGATCTTTCCCATCTCTTTTCCCTCCTCAATACCTTCAGCTTCACAACATACCCCAATTGAGGATGCCATAGTATCACTGGCTCCAGACGGTTGGGAGCAGTTGAAACTGTTGTGGGGTACTCGCATAAAAAATATGCCTATTAATCTACACAATACAAAATGGACTTATGCACTCGAACACAACATTTATACAAACGTGACAAGTATATGAACAATACAGAAAATTTAATAAATTTTACGCGAATGCTTTTAAGACTGAAAGTGGTAAAATAAGCATAGGGTATGAGGGTGTACATATATACACCAGTGGCGTGCACAGGCTTTTTCATCATGGTAGGCAATATATAGGAAAAACAGTGAATTAATTAACGTTAAAAAAACCTATCACAGACATAAGAATGGCAAATATGCTGGCTTTAGTCGATGTTGGTTACGTTACCGGCCACATCAAATGTCCAAATAAACGCTTTATGTACTCGTATTACGAATGCCAATTACTGGATATATAAAATTTTAATATTTTTATTTACCGCACAGCCATAAAAATATGATGGCTGTCCGTTATTTCGTTAGTAATGTTCTACTAATTAATAGAGGTATCTACAGGATTCCACTGATTGCTACATTTGTGAATTGTACCGGAAGGCACGGCCTTTTTCGACACTAACACAAACGAGTATTCCCATGGATGCGCATTGCGCACACATGTACATTTTTGTGTGGAGTACAGACAACATTTGAATATGACATACGCGTTATTTTGCATACTTAATTCATGCGTTTGACACGTATAGTAAGGCGGTCGTTGCGGTTCATTGCTGGAAGTTCGCTCCAATTTTCAAAATATTAATATTATTAGGGTAGGGTAGGTATATGAGTAGGGTAGGGTAGGCAGTACTCACGTGTCAATATGGAATGCACACCTAGATATAGATATACCATTTTCTTCCCGATAACTTTACTGGAAAACATAAAATTTAATAAAATAAAATTCCAAAGCACGTGGATTAGAATACTATATTAGATAGGAAACAATTTGGAAGTTAAGAAATAGTATTATTTAGTTAAGAAAACGAAACGTGAATATTTATTTTAGCTTAATAAATATACTTTTAATATATTTAATATATACTTTATACTTATTTTTTATTCTACCCACCAATGACTAAATTCTAGCAAAAATATTAAGATTTAAGCAATTAATCATACAAAAATTAAAAAGTGCAGCTTTGCTACTCCAACATAACTATATTAGCTATCGATTTTCATGTACTGTTTTATAATGTATTATGTTTTATAAAGATAATTAAATAAAGTTTTATATTCACTAATAGCATCGAACTGCGTATTATTTTATAGAATTTGGTGTCTGGTGATTTTACAAAAACCATGTCGAAAATTTTGAATTAGCATTTCGTGAATCATATTTTTTTAACCTAGCGAGAGTTTTAGAAAAGATAAAATATTACTCCGACAGGAAAGAATAAGGTGTGTTTTATTTTCCAACGAGAAATATTTCAGAGCTATTAGGACATGAATGCTAGATTAAAAACAATTCAAACAGTAACACTAGTAAAACGGGTCTAAATATCTTCACAACAAAATTCGAAGGAAAGAATTTTATTAGCTTAACGAACAAAAAAGTCAAAATAAACCCATTCAAAATTCTGCACATATATTTTTGTCAATAAATAAGTTCTTGAAATCGTTGGATATTTCATACGTCAACACCGATACATATTCGTTTCGCATGCGCCGTTTCCGCATAGAAAATGTATTGCAGCAATTTCCTGCGGCGATGTTTCCAATTGGAAAACAAGGAAAACCACAACATCCCCTATTTGCGGGTTTTCAATTTTCCCTCAAGCTAAAACTTCTTTATTGTGTGTATATCGCCTGCCTCATTACGTACTCGTATATGAAGTACTTGTTTATATTACGCGATACATTTGTCCCAATTCCGTTCTTTCCCGTATCAGAATGGTTTCCATTTTGTGAAACGCTCCACACATAAATAATCGTCGCTCCCCATGCGAACGCTTTATTGCCCTTTTTATGCTTAGTCATTTCTTGTTATAGTTTAGCGGAAGGCAAGAACTCTTCTGACGTCGCGCTGTGACAAGCTTTTCCTCTCTGCGGAGACGGTCCGAAGCTCTCAAAGAACTCTGCCTGTTCCTAAGTATTTTTTTTCTGGGGCTTTCTTTCGAGCCTTGTTCATTGGTGAAACAAAAAATCTGTCAGGACCAATGTCCTACGAGCCGTCAGCCTCATATTTACACGTAATTTACTTTGGTAGTAAATGATACAAAAATTTAATATCATTGCTTTTTCACCATTTAACGAAAAATACTTTACAATAAAGGAATTAAAATGGAAACCTTTTTGAATAAGTCAATATTTTATATTTTCTGAAAACCCATTACACCAGAATTTATCCGGTAGATGCTAGTATCGCCCATAGGATAAAGAGAACACGAAAATTTTCAAATTCAGAAGTTCACCCTCTCAGTTGAAATTCAAAATTAAATGGAATGGAATATACAATGTTAGGTAGTGTAAGAGAGATGGAGCCCTGTATTTCTTTGGCGCTCTCGAGGCTAGAACCAAAAGGTATTAAGTTAGTTGGTATACCGGTTTCCATTCAAATCTGCATTGGAAGGTATTTCTACTGTGTAGAATGCATCGCCCTTATAGAATGCAGAATCGAAATCGCTGGTGGTATGGGTATCGCGTTATGTTAATTGATCAGACCTGAGTAACCAGGTACTACCCAACCCTCCTCGTCCCTATCTTTTATCCATCCCACTCCCTGCAGCCTAACACTTTGGAGATGCCGTAATCTCACTTGCACAAGAGTTGGGAGAACGATTTTCGCGTTATGAAAAATAAAACCTTTCAACCTGCCAACACATCGTTCGACAATAGAAAGATATAAACGATTTTTATTTAAACTTATCGAAAATAATTTCGTCCCTGTTTCCTTAAATAAATATTAAAAAAAAAAACAATTAAAAATATATGGCAATGAAGCGTGCCCACTGTTGCCGAGCTATCAAATCGGCGTGATGCGTTTTATGTGTAGGTGGAAATAAAAGCGGAGCGCCGCTATACGTAGATGATATTTGCAAAAGCGTGGTTGAACGATATTGGCGACACTTGCGGTTTCGTGCTAATAATGGCTCATAGCACATATCTACTTTATGAAAAAAGAACTACACGCGCATTCCGGAGACCAGGTTACACAAAATCACGTAGACAGTAAATAAAATAGGAAAATATTAGTTCAACCGTATAACGTAATCCACTTGGCGCAGTCAAAGCAGCAACTTTGCCAGAAGTAATTTACGCAAGTTGGGAGGAATATAAACAAACATCGACCTTGTATCACTTATTTTCGTTAAAGCACCTTTATCGGCAAATATATCTGGCCATTTCGGGCAAACAAGACAGCCTCATTTGATGGACCGGGCGATAGGGGTTTTATGTGGCCGTGATACTCTCACCCCGATACTCGTGCGACGATACAAGGGCATAAATACCATTGTACCATTCCTTAAAAAAAAAAGTACTGCAAACAAACACTCATACAACAGTTTAATTCCACGTACTACCTTCATAATAAGCGAAAAATTCTGCTTGTGCGATGATAACGGACCAACTAACCGATCTGTTAACTTTATTTTTTGTGATACCACACAACAGTCCCAGCTGCTCCCAATCGTCTGGAGCCAGTGAGACTATGGCATCCCTAAATGGTTATGTTGTGAGGAAGGAGATGGGGTAGAGGAAAGTTGGGAAGTACCTGATTATTCAGATCTGGTCACCAAACTCGGCTAAAGCCATTTCAATTTTCTATTCTGAATGGTGGTCTTTCACCAGGGCGATGCTGACAGTATCTACCACTCTGGAACGTGCCGCAAATATACTGCATATTATTTTTAATGAATAAATTGTGAAATAACACAATTTAACCAAATAAAATTTTACTTGCCCACACCGGAATTCTAACCCGCGACCACCAAATTCGTAACCAAGGGTCATAACCACTCAACCACGGAGAAAATCTAATAATTTAAAAAAATAATATATATGTTCAAGGAAGATTTAATCAATTTAGTGCTTTATTAAAAAAACTTTTTGAACTTTTTTTTAATTTATTTTGAACCTTGCCAGTTTTAGCCCATCACGGCCATCTTCAGACTGATACAATTTTATATTTAGGTCACTACTGTCCACTATAGCGCCACTGCATAGGTGCGGATACGACTAACAAAATAACCTAACGAAACTTTGTCCAAGGAGCGGTAATATTGCGCCCGCATAGCTGCATGATGACGCCAGTCGTCCTGTCTATCGCAGCGTACACGTTTAAAAAAAAATAATAACAGGGGAACAACTGCTATATTGGTCCTGATTATCGAAAAGTACCCGTATTTCGCCTCCTAGCACAGAACATTGATAAAAAATTTATTGATAACGTCGGTAACTTGTCATCGTTCCTGAACAAGACTGCAGATCACCGATGACCAAACAGTTCACGTCAACAAAAATATGAAATATTAGTCGATGTAAACTGATTTTTTATTACCATTAACGATCTGCAGACATGCTAGAGAACGATGACAAGTTACCGACATTATCGATAAATCTTTTATCGATATTCTGTGCTAAGGGCCTGGTTGAACACATTTCCGTATATTTGTGCATTGTTTTTATAACGGTGGTGCTGTAAGATGTAATAAATTTTGATAATTTTTACTCCCTTAAAATGAATGAAATCGATTATCATCTTCTGCTAATTCTTTTGTAGCTACAAAAAATCTGCAATTAAATTTTCTTTCTTTGTATGAACTGTTACGTAACAAATAAGATATTCTAGTCGTTGAAAGAATAATACTTCTTGCTACTGGTTTACTTCTAGCCACTCGATTGAAAAACGATACGCTACAACCAATAACAGCACGTCTCGCAATCACATGACCATAATCAACGAATCCGGTAAGTTTCCGCCGGCCATCATTGTTTTTCAACCAACGAGACAAGCGCACGGACATATCTTCCGGTCGCATGGGTCGGCGTGGGTTCGCGAAGCGAACAGCCGCCATTCATTCCGATTGGAGATACATAACTATCAGCTGCGTGTGTGCCTCGAGCACGTAGCGATTGCATCATTTCCTAATCTGGACACGGAGTTGTCAAGCACGTTCTGGTGCCTTGGGCACCGAACGCACGCCATTGGATTTCCTAATCCAGACGTGGAATTACCTCTGTTTCCCTATAATTGTTAAAATCAGTGTGAGAATGTATAATCTACCTGTGAACCGTGGATGCAGATCGCATGGACTCCGGCTTGCCGTTGGCGTCGCTCGATTGCCAGCTACTCATGTAAGCCGCTACTCAAACTTCCCTTCTTATTATGTGCTGAATATTTGTGCCTTTCCCAACAATATTTTCGGTTGGAGAACCTTCAGAGAGAGAGATTGTCAAGAACAGATTACGTACCACGCTTTGTGGTGAAACCCGTATATAACTTACCTGTCCATGTTTTGTTATAAATAAATCTTGAGTTGAAAGCACGCATTCTCTTCAATTAAGAAGTTAGATACCCACTCCAATTCTAAGGCTGCGGCCGACCCATTAACTTTGAGATGAGAAACGCTATGTTTTACCAGCTGAGCTATGCCGCATTGGAGTCAGGGTCCAGTACTAAATCTGGTCTCAGGGTGAGTTTGCACAGCCTTCTTTTCACCAACCCTCTTCTCCCTCTTTTCCTCACAATCCTCACACTGACGCCATAATCCTAACTCTGCTGACCAACGTGGATGTCGTCGAGTCCCTCTTTTCCCTCTGTTCCCCACCATCCTAACACTATACACCCAACTTGGGGCTTTTCCACCCCGTCCTAACAGGACGTATCCAATATGATTGTTTTATTTGGCGATGTCGAATTTAGTAGTAGAACAAAATCACCTAAAATTACATTATCACAAATGAAAGAAAATGTAGAGTAGCACGATACATTTTGAAGCGCCTACGCCTCCGTAGACAGTGGTCTTACTGGTAAAATTTGAAGATGGCCGTGAGAGATTGAAACCGGTACGGTTCAAAATAAAAGTGGTAAAAAGTTTCAAATTATTTTAATAAATCATTATAATTGGATTCAGTCAGTACCAAAAATTTTAATAATGATCATTTTAACAATAAGGATTGAAAAAATGAGCTACCTGAGGGCACTACACAGATACGCCCATAATATACTTTTATCGGTTTATCTCTTCTTTTTAGATTTAAACAATGCGGCTACTCATATAATATAAAATTTACGTTTTGGCCTATAGGCCCGCTTGCGGGAAGACTCTTCCCTCAAGTTGGCGAAACTTTCCAAATCCCGATACGAGAGACTTGGTCCAACTCGTGATGTAAGCTGGGCACCCCGCGATGGACCATTTGTCGGCCCATAATAAATTTAATCCCCTCCCTTCAGCACCCAGAATACGAATCTACGCGATTATGCCTTGGATTTTTTCTTCTTGTTTTCTCAGTCGGCTCTGGAATCGTCCACGATAATCAAATTAGGAAATATTTAAGGGCACTTGTTTTTGATCATTTCTTATCGGCTTGGTAATGTGCGAAAAACGCCGAATTAGTTTTCTGGCGTCTTTTCGTTTGGAGGAAAATGATACGCCTGTGTCATTGGACCATTTTCAAAACATTGGGATTTGTCAAAAAAATGGATCGATTCTTGTTCAAAAACACTTCGCATTTTTTTTTGCTGTCCGTTTACTATATACTTATAAAATTCAAATAAAAATAATAATGATTTTCTATCGCTCGTTGCCACTGATCATACTGCCATAAGTCGCAATGGATCACGTGTGTTTTTTTAATATATATTTTGTGAATACCGCGCAAAAGTGCCAACAGCTCCCAAACATCTGGAGCCAGTGAGACTATCGCATCCACAATTGGGGTATGTTGCTCACAACAGGTAGGTTGATGAAGGTAGTGGGGAGGAGAAAAAGATGAAACAGAGGAAGGTGAGGAAAGTGAGGAATTACCAGCACGTACCCGATAGAATTTGACCAGCGATTCCTGAACATATTTGGAGTAAAAAATGTGAAAAAGTTATTCTGCTGTCCGTTTACTTTAATAAAATTCAAATAAAAATAATAATGATTTTCTATCGCTCGTCGCCACTGATCACACTGCCATAAGTCGCAATGGAACACGTGTGTTTTTTTAATATATATTTTGTGAATACCGCGCAAAAGTGCCAACAGCTCCCAAACATCTGGAGCCAGTGAGACTATCGCATCCACAATTGGGGTATGTTGCTCACAACAGGTAGGTTGTTGAAGGTATTGGGGAGGAGAAAAAGATGAAACAGAGGAAGGTGAGGAAGTACCTGGGTATTCAAATCTGGTCACCAATCACGGCTAAAGCCGTAAATTTCAAGGTCAATTTCAATTTTGAATTGTAGTCTTTCACCAGGACGATACTGAAAGTATATACCACTCTGAAACACGCTTCGTCTTGTCTGCATGGTGCTTCTGGAACAATTGAGTGTATCGACGACAGCTTGGTTACTATTCCTATAAACTTACATCCACATATCTTCACGTTTCACCCGACGACCACAGAAGAACATATATATTCATTCTTAAAAAAAAGAAGTCCGGTTTGGATTATACGGTCAAAATGCTGATTAGGACGTATGAACGAAATGCTTCATTTATAATAGGCACTCCAGAAAACTGCTTCCACTCTTTCCTGGACTCCCTGAAAACGTAGCCTTAAACGTTACTGAAACCACGACCTCAAATCAAAACGGGCGACACCAACACGTCCGAAAAAAACAGGCATTAATGGAAACTACGAAAACGTTCGTAGACTGAGGCATGAATTGTCTGTTTTTATGACCAACGTTGTCAGAAGCCACCTCTGGTTGCTCTGACCGAAACATGGTTAACCTCGGTCACCTATGTACTCGTACCTACTAATTTGTGGTAATGAATTCTACATCTGTTGTAATCTCTTCAATATACGTGTTTTTATTCAGTTTGAATACATTTATTTATTAAAAATTTACAAAGATTTTCACTAGGGGTTCCTGTGCTGAGGTGGAATGGGTTTTATTTAAAAACTTCTTCTCATTTAAACCTCATTTATTTTTGTTATTTTGATTTAAAAATTAAATCAAAATAAAACACAATCTAATTCAGAGCTCAAAAGTATAAATTTTAAAAACGTTAATGTAATCGAGATATGTTGTTTTGGACTGTCACCTAAACGAACTGTCAAAATACGAATGTGAAAAAAATTTGACGTATAGAATTAATTTCAAAAACAAATTGAGAAGCTGAGTGTTACCAGAGAAATGAAAAAAAATATTTCCATTTTAATGATAAGTACCTACCATTATTTCATACTGAGAGCTCTAAGATATAGACTTCTAAATAAATGAATATTACATTGTGTAGTGTGTTAATGGCGGGTTTGTTTGACTGTGGCCTTATTTTGACTTAGACTTTTTAAAATTGAAAATTATATACTTGATTGCGTTTTAGAACATAAAAAGACATTTACGCCACCGACGTCAGAATAAATAGATTTGCCTTAACGTATCATTTCGACGGGTGGAGGTAAAGATCACGTTTCAATTTTGACTGCGGTAAGCAAATTATGAAACAGTTACAAAATAGTCAAACTAAATATTCCAACAAAATATTCGATTTTTGTTAACCTTTTTGACCAATTTACTGTTTTACTTAAATTGGCAGCACGCCTAGATCGTCCCATGACCACTTTATGTATTATTTTCTTTGTGATTTACGCCATGCATTGCATTTAGTACAGATAATGGTAAACATAAAATCTCTTGACTCCTAGGACCAAAATGAGCCAGTAAAATTGTTTATATATTCAAGAAAGAATTTCGATATTTGGATAATTTTGATCAATTTCAACTGAAGTAATGGAATATTTATGTTACTTTTGGCACACATATACCTCTTTAATATATTTCTGTCGGGTTATCTCTTCAGCACCTGTTTTTTTTTCCATTACAGCTGATTCTGTTTATTAAATTAAACGAAAGACTAATCGTACTTTTTGAAAGGGATAATGAAAGCGGATTAAACAGCGAAATATTTGGGTTAAGAAGTGGCTCAACTTTGATAGCAAACACATTTTCAAAATTACGGATTTCGCAGAAACAAGCTTCTAAAAATTTCAATATCTCCTAATTGATCTCTCGATTGATGCCTATTGGTTAACCTATTGTATCTCATACCATTGGCTTGCGAATACAAAATAAAATTTAACGGGTATTGGTAGAAAACAAAATGCTTCGTTTAAGACTTCGATAGGAATCTTCCCGGTGGAACTTCGGAATAATGAGATCGTTAAGTGAAAAAAATCCACATTCCTGTAGCGCCATTAGCACCTTCCCTGCAAATATTTACACTTTAATTTAACGACGACACTTCCAAGCTGTAAAGTTAATTTTATTGTTTTGTGCAATTAATTAAATCTAATCATTACAGAATCGAGCACCTAGACTATTATAATTATTATTTAACAGTTCAAATTAAACTTTAAAAATATTGGGCTCTCACTCATGCTGCTGAAATCAACCGTGAACGGTCATCCCACTCACGCTCCTTTTTTGGTGGTGGTACCATAAATAAAGCTTTGGCAGCCTTTTATTTGTTTTAAATGCCACTATTTTGTAACTCCTCAACGTCACTCTTCCAACCGTAATACATAAAGCTGTGAGATCTACATCAGCACATGTTTGTGTGAGATTATGAGACAGGTTAGGGAAAGAGCCTGGAGAGTTGATGATATCACTATTGAAGTGGTCAGGGTTGAATGATGGGGGACATACAAATACCGGCAGTTTTTCAACGTGCGCATGTTTTATACCTAAGTGAACGACATCAACTCTGAACGTGTGTTGTGTTTTTGTCCGCCGAGTCAATTAAAATAGCAATCATCTTCCAATAAACTATGGAGTTCCGCAAGGATCAATACTAAGACCACTACTGTTCCAAAATGCATTAATGGTATTATTATCTCAATTAAACTTATACGGTGAAATTTTCTTACATTCAGTTGATACTACCATTTTTTATTGGGGTAAAAATCTTGATATATTATTAGAAAATTCACAAAGAGAGATAAAGAAAATTTTAAATTGGTTATAAATAAACATCCTAACTGGATACATAAACTAAAGCTCAGCCCGTAAAATAGTTCCTTCACATGTACCCTTTAAACCATAAAAGAGTTATGTACGCCGTTTGAGTGGTATTGTGTACTGCTGTCCACCGGTTGTCAGTTGGCAAGCCTGCAGCGTCACTTGACGACTAGGCTTGTAAGATGTAACTGTGCTAATAAACATCTTATCAACAAAACCGTGTTTCATATAAGAATTCCAGACATATTAAAGCGATGCATTGACAAATAGCATGTATAAAGAATTAACGATAAAACTTAACTCTGGCGTGTTGAGCAGATTACATTTATGATTTTAATGTTTTATTATAGCCTTGCACAATCATATCTAAACTACTTCTTCTGAGAAATCTACTTATTCTGGGAAACTCATTTGAAATACACATATATAAATAAATTTCAGGTTATACAAAATAAGGCATTCAAAAAACTTTTTTTTACATCAAGAGGAACGGCTCCGCTGCCTGTTTCATAAATTACTTAATTTTGTATTTGAGGCCAAAATACCCATACAAACTGAATGATACATTTATTTTAATTAAATGTTTAGTAAATATCTAGTATGTATGAGAAGTATTTTATTTATTTTTACTTTAAATTGTGAAGTATTTGCCATGAAAAAAAATATTTAATAATTTTATAGGCAACTTTGAAAATGATTTGGCGGTTTATTGTATTTAAAAAAAAAATTATCATATTTGCTTTATAAATACGATTACGTAAATAAAAATACACAAATAAAACACAAAAAAAAGTGTTTTCGGGTCGATATTTTAAATTATGTACGACAAATTTGTGTTCCAACGTAAATTGGTCATTTTTAATTTAATTTAAAGTTCACCATAATGCTTGTTTTAAAAATTATTATATTTTCAAAGCAGACGGGGTAAAAATTGTTTTTAGATCACCATTAGCCCCCAAATAATTGTTAAAGGTGCCTCTAAAATCGCGAAAAATCAATTCCTTTAATGGCCCATATTTCATAATGTCAAACAAAAATAAATAAATTACTTCTAATCCGTACTAGATATTTGCTATACTTTTTGATGAAAAGAACAATCTATAGGTTTTGGCGAGTATTTTGGCTTCAAATCCAAAATTAAGTTTTGTGCGAAACAGGCCGCTTAGCCGTTCCTCTTAAATTCTGGAACACCAAATATACAGGGAAACAAAATTGTTTACAATAAGAAAACATTTATTTTTTTATTTTTTACATGAATACCGCACGAGAGTCCCAACTGCTCCCAACCGTCTAGAGCCAGTGAGACTATGACATTCCCAATTGGGGAATGCTGTGAGGCTGAAGGTACTGGGGAGGGGAAAGAGAAGGGGAAGAGGGGGGTGGGAAAATACCTAGTTATTTAGATCTGGTCACCAAACACGGCTAAAAGCCATTCCAAGCAACGTTTCAATTCTGAATGGTGGTCTTTCACCAGGGCGATACTGAGATTATCTTCCACTCTGGAACGTGCGCAAATATACTATATATTATTTTTTAAATGAATTAATTGTGAAACAACACAAATTAATTAAATAAAATTTAACCCGCGACCTTCGGATTCGTAGTCGAAAGCCTTGCCCCTCGACCATGGAGGCCGTCAGTGAAATTATGAATACGTCAACTGTAATTATGAATACAATATATGTCTCCAAATATACAAATAAATAAATAAAAAATTACATGTAAATACGGAAGTCATTAAACTGTCATAAGTACACATACACTTTACACGACAATTTGATAAAGAAACATTTAAACACTGTTCATAAACGACACGGTACGCAATCAAACAGCTTAGAGAGAAGTCATTTATATTATTGCCTCCCAGGCAACATTAAAAAAAAAATGTCTAGGTATATTCAAAAATAAATATTCCTTCTGAAATTAAATGAACAAAACGATAAGTGTGTAAATTTTTTTAATGTATTTATTTGGGTAACCATTCTAGTTAATAAGTAAAATTGTCATTTTCCTTTTTCTCGAATAAAAAAAATATTATAATAACGATGGCGCTAGTTCTCCCCCGCAGACTCAGCATTCCTGTGTTTTATCGGTGTATTGGAGAAGGAAATGTGTCAGACGAATCCGCCCTCCTTTGATATAGCGTACATAAATTACACATTAAAATATGGAAATCGATAGAGAAATGTATTTATTTTAGAGTAGTACAACGGTTTTTTTTTTCATTTTTTCTGTCGATAAATAGCTTAAATCTTCGACTGAATCATAGATTTTGCAATCATTTTACTTGCTTTTTGGTATTTTTTGTTTTTTTTTAAAGAAAGACAAATTTTCCCTGGTTACGAATAACCTGACAATATTTGACAATCTCCTACTACCATCACAGTTAGCGGAAAATGTTGCTTGTGTCGTAAATGGAGGACTTAGCCAGCCAGAGGAATTGAACTCACGACGCCTGGGTGAGACCCAAACGCGATGCCAACTCAGCCACTGACCAGACAAAATATATAAATTATATTGCAACGATAGCCGTTAAACTTACAACATTAATAATTTATTGGGAGATGGTTGTTGTCTCGAGGTAAAATTTTGGCGTTTACTATATTATATATATATATATATTTTTTATATATAAAATACATGATATTTAATAGAGACATTTAGAACGAGTAGATACATTAGATCACCATACTAGGCGGCTGCCTGTTTCACGGTGACCAATGGAGTATAGTTACTTTGTATGAGGTCTATTGTAAACATATGGATTTTATGCTGAAAATTGGAAAAATTATAAAATAAAGTAGAAGACAGAATGGAGAAAAAGACATGCGTAAGGATTAGATGATAAAAATATACATGATTATTTTTTAATATATGTGCAAGCATGCACGCATGTACACATAGGTACATACATACATACACACGCAAACATATACGCACGTATATATACACATATGTACACACATACACACATCCTTAAGCGTATATATATGTATGTATATATATATATATATATATATATATACACACACGCATACAAACACACACAAATACACAATATATACACCTCTATCTGAATACGAGAAATAGACTACTAACACTATCACAATCACTCATCAAAAAGTCCACAAGCGCCTTCTTGAAACTGGTATTTGGCTATTGCCTTTATTTCAATTGTTAAATCATTAAAGATTTTAGGAGCAAAGAAATTAAACTGTAACTGTGCCATTGATGTTTTTGTTGCTCGAATAATATAATTGGGTTGGTTGGAGTATCTAGTTTTATAGTTTGATTCAACAATATATATTTTTATATGTTTGAATTTAAAATAGAAAGATAGTGTTTGACACATATGGCACGACGGCCTCCATGGTCGAGGGGTGAGGCTCTCGACTACGAATCCGTAGGTCGCGGGTTCAAATCCCGGCGTGCGCAAGTAAATTTTATTTTAATTAATTTGTGCTGTTTCACAGTTAATTCATTTAAAAAATAATATATAGTATATTTGCGCACGTTCCAGAGTGGAAGATACTCTCAGTATCGCCCTGGTGAAAGACCACCATTCAGAATTGAAACGTTGCTAGAAATGGCTTTTAGCCGTGTTTGGTGACCAGATCTGAATAGCCAGGTATTTCCCCATCTTCCTCTTCCCCTTCTCCTTCCCCTCCCTTCAGCCTGCCTTCAGCCTCACAACATTCCCAAATTGGGGATGCCATAGTCTCACTGGCTCCAGATAGTTGTGAGCAGTTGGGACTCTTGTGCGGTATTCATATAAAAAAAGCATTTTATATTAGGTACTTTGAAGTCCTGGAATAACTCCTTCTTGGGGTGAATATAGTGTACTTTGAAAAAAGTCCGCATTATCAATTTTTGAGCTTTAATTAATGGATTTAACATCGTTAAAGCATCCTCCCAGACTATTATACGATAAGATATAATTGATTGACATAGGGAAAAGTATACTGTTTTCATTGTGTTTTTTTTAATATATTTCGTAATGATCTGAAAATATATGCCAATGTATGTTGAATAATTCAAAACCAATCACTTGTAAAAAATACAATTTTGAACTACGATCCTAAAAATACTTAAAATCTTCCCCTTTGGATAATCAAAAATGTATTAACTTCAATGCTGCAATATACGATGAGTTCCGTTTTAAATAAAAATCAGTCATTAAAAAATCTCTCACCGTCAAACTCAATCGATTTTTTGTTGATTCAATTATCCCTTAATTTACCTCTACCTTCCTCTTCTGAGAAATTTATCCCCTGCTCTTTCTCACGTTCGGTCACCCTTAACGACCAGGGGTCCGTCTAATTGCATTGAGCTGGCAGCGAAATTTCCTTCAAGACTTGAATTAATTCGAACCGATTTATACGTGAGGTAGCCTGATGGGTGTAATTTCATTCCATTTGGAGCAGATTTATTTTATTGCGTTAATCTTTTTTCTTAAATAACGACGCGGATTACTTTATTCTTTCTACGTAAAAACGTAGCTTGGAATATGATTTTTACTATTATCTTATGTATATCGTAAGAATTTACGATTAAAATATGTTTATAGTTCGATTGCGATATTGAGCAGTTGTCTCCTTGGATTAAGGGATCGGGATTTGTAATTAACTGATGTAAAATCTCTATATATAAAAATGAGAGTTTGTCTAACTGTCCTCGATTTTCTCGAAATTTACTAGACCGGTTTCGCTGAAAATAGTACAGTTTGTTCTTGTTAGTGACCGGAAGATTTAGTTTGAATGAATTCCATTATGAAAAACTGTTGCTGTAACGTTTCAAAATTAGTATGAAAAACATTGAACCCGCCATGTTGTATTGAGGTTAGAAAATAGATACACAATACTGCTTAGCCACAGACTACATATTCAAAAGAAGGTTTGTTCATGTAGAATATTTTCAAAACGGAAAACTCAAGTGGGTACGTACTTAAGAACTTAATAATATTATATAAAAATAAATGTTTGGATGGATGTTACGTTGTTTCTTTGTTTAGAGGTGGTAATAGTTATCACAATGTATTACTTTCGCTGTCAAATTAATCATGGCACCCAAACGATAAGCAAAAATTCACAACTTCGTTACTTTATTCAAAAAAAATATATCCGAGCAAGGCCGGGTACACATCGCTAATAATGTATAAAATAGTTACAGCACGTTTCGGAGTTACAGTTGGTTCTTGGACCAATACTGTTCATAAATGATCGAGTAAAAATTCTTAAATATTCCTTTATCACACCATTCGTAGATAACGTGTTGATATATTATATAGGCGGCCTCCATGGTCGAGGGGTAAGGCTCTCGACCTCGAATTCGAAGGTCGCTGGTTCAAATCCCAGAGTGCGCTAGTAAATTTTATTTAATTAATTTGTGCCGTTTCACAATTAATTAATTTTAAAATAATGTAAAGTGTATTTGCGCACGTTCCAGAGTGGAAGATACTCTCAGTATCGCCCTGGTGAAAGACCACCATTCAGAATTGAAACGTTGCTTGAAATGGCTTTTAGCCATGTTTGGTGACCAGATCTGAACAGATAGGTATTTCCATCCTCTTCCCCTTCTCCTTTCTCTCCACAATACCTTCAGCCTCACAAGATTCCCCAATTGGGAATTTCATAGTCTCACTGGCTCCAGACGGTTGGGAGCAGTTGGGACTCTTGTGCGGTTTTCAAGTAAAAAAAAAAAAAAACGGATATCTGGATATAAGTATGTGTCAATTATGAAGCAACTAAACTATGACCTTAACAATGTAGCTAGAGCTCCTTGACTGAAAAATAATAAATTTAAACAGAAACAATTATTTGAATATCATAAATAAAAGAACAGCAGATACTTCTTTGATAAAGATGGATGGAGAAATTTTGAAGGAAGTACCCGAAATGAAATATTTGGGTGATATTTTATATTCCAGATTGACTCTATCTCTACGTACAATATATGCTTTAAAAAAGTCTAACTACTCGGAAGGATAAGAAGATACCTAGATCAGTACAGAATCCTGTAAAACTATATACAACTCCGATTTCTTTCGTAATTAACGCTGCTGACTTATTTAAATGTGTTACATTGTTTGGATCGCGTGAACATACTGACCAGGGAGGAATAAATTATTTTCCTGGCTTTATTAATTAATCTTATATCGGGGTCAATCGTTCGTTTATTAAATTCAAATTGTTTAATGAAATTTAATATATGGCCCTATCATTCTATATGTAAGGATTTAGGTTCGCTGTTGTCAAGCGGGCATGATAAGAGATACTAAGAGATGTTTTGCGAATTATGAAGAAGTGTTTTTATTATTATAACATCGTATGTGTTATTTGAATCTAGTAGAGAAAGCCATTCCCGTTTATTCTATATGGGAGCGTAACAGTCGGCGTGGTCACATTTTAATTCACATATGCCACTATTATTATGTTTGTGATTTCTACTTTTAATTGGTTCTAAAAGCTATATTTGAACCTTACTTTTGCAATTTTTATAGATTTAGACAAAGAAATTCCAGACGTGCAAATGTTTCTAATTTTTTTATTATGTACCAGATATATTAAATTAATTTTATTTTCATATTTCTAATTTATCATAATTTTTAATCTTATTCGTCTTATAGCCATTATTAACCACGATAGTTTTTTTATTATTTCCTTTTCTTTTTCATACGGTATTGTGTGTAAGGGGATTGTATCGGACGTCCCGCCTCTCCCGGAATGTTTTGACGCGGCACATTTGATATATGTAGAATGTTGTTATTTATTAATGTATGTAACGGGCGGTCTGTGTTCTTACAGACCGCCCAGACTTGAATAACGGAACAAAAACGTTAGAGCGGTGCGGCTAGTGGGAAGGAGACAGACTTTTCAGGCATCCACACGGCGCCGTAGGTCTGCGCGTTGCGGACCGCCTTAAGTGGCCTGCAAAGGCCACCTCGGGCAGTTAGCATTCGACCGCCTGCCCGACTAGACTTCTCTGCCCACTGCCCGCTCTCACCGCTGAACTACCCGCCTTCTTTTATTCTGACAACTGCTTACCTTGGTCCACCATCGGACTCTGCCTCGGACTGGACTCCAATAAGCGACGTCACACGGACAAGGCCCGCAAAAGCCGTCAATAAGGCTCTCGTCGCTAGTACCGTTCCTCTCGCAGAAGGAACGGTAGGAGTCCTACCTCCCCTCCGGGCCCCGCTCCATAGATTGGGATAAGCCGCCTCACACAGTTCGTTTGTGTGCCAGATTACATCTGGTACAGGGATGTTAATGAGTCTGTACCATTAAATGGTAAGCTGATAATTTATGACTCCAAGAATGAGTTGAGTTTGCATTTACCATATTGTTGTATCTGTAACAGTTGGTTTTCTAAATATTTTGAAGGTATTTCTATTATTACCTCTATCAGTTGTAAGATCTAAAAAAAATATTTTACCTTCGATCTCATGTTTAACTGTGAAGCAGATTTTATTATTAACGGTGTTGGCCCAGTTAGTGCAGATATCTAACTGTCGGTTTGTACCTTTCCAACATATGAGGATATCTTCTACATATCTAATATAGTATATCTTTATTATATTATATGTATATTCTTTTACACCTTTAAATTAGAATACTTTTAAAGAATATATATATTATTAAATTGTGGTCTATTAATCTATTGACATGTAAATATCCTAGCTGAACAACCACCCCTGTAAATCGGCATCTCAACACAGACGTTTCACAACTAGTGAGATGGGCAATACGTCAGCCGATAACAAGTGTTCATATATATTTAATAAATAAAAGCATATTTTGTATTTACGTAAGGAAAAATTAAGAATTATTTTTTCAATATAAATCATAAATATTTCCGCTAGGAGTGGACTTAACAGTGGTTCCATGGTATGACAATTATTTTGTTGATAGTAGGTATCATTGAAAAGAAAATACTTTGTTTCTTCGCAAAATTGGGAAGTTGGAATAGCTCTTATTGGAGGGTTTTGGGATATTTTTCAAATAATATCATTTACTTCGAGGAAAACTCATTATTAATTTAAATACGGCATATAATAGAAGTTTTTTTTAATTATTTTCTAACTAAATCGGTTTTACCGACAATAAATCATTTTAAACACCGTCCAAATTAAAATTGGGAGGGAGTAAATAAAATCATAAAAGTCGTCGCAATGTGGCCTAACCACAATTTGAAAATAAAAACTAAAGTACTTTCAGAACTTTATAACAACATTATTAAATTTGATTTACATTAAAATAAAATAAGTAAAAAAATTAACGGGAGTTCTATAAATTAAACAAAAAAATTAATATGTACAATGCCATCATTGATCCTGATATTAATTATTGTGACAGTATTTTTTTCGTGACAAAAGATTTTAGAAAACTAACAGTTTTGTAAAACAAAACCATGAGAATAATGTTAAGACGAAATAAATGTTCCAAAGTTATAAAAATATTAAGAGATTTAAACATTTTTTTTTAGTATATTGTATACGTAAATGTAATAGTTTTTCTCTTTAAAATGTTTATTAACTGGCAACAAATTTCTAAATTCTTGAAAACATTATTAAACATCATCACAGACATAAAAACTCTACAAGAAAAAATGAAATAAGACTTCCCTTTCGAAAGGAAACCAAATCTCAAAACTCATTACTTTATAGAAACATGAAGATCTTCCAAGAAATACCCGCCAATATAGAAGAAGAGGAAATTGTATTGACATATTATTAAATAGGTAAGTCAGGAAATACTTAAAGTGCATTTTTTAATCACGTAATTTGTAAAGTTTAATTTGTAATTTTTATTGAGTATTACGACTTAAAATTCGATATTGGACTTTTATTTAAATTTATTTGATTATTTATGAGTCTAATATTAGTGTTTTTGGCTTTCCTTATTTCTAACGCTTCTAAGTTATCTAGTCGAATGCCGGTTCCATTTGTACGCAGTAAACTAGTGTCAATTCTTAAATTATTCCCAATAAACAAAGTACGCACCCTTCCCGGTCAGTAAGTACCTGCTGATCTCCCACCCTTGGCCCTCCACTCGCCTGTTTTTATCAATCTATAACACATGTGTATCTTAAATCATAGTTTAGTTGTATACTGCCCTGAAGAAGCTACGGTAGTAGCGAAACCCAGTCGGCTAAAATATAAATAAAAGTGATGTAAACAAAGTTATTGTTTTATATTTTAAATAATAATGTCACATCACCAAGTTACCGCTTCATATGAAAATAAGTCATTTTTAATTAGTTTATAAATAAATAATAATAACTACCTATTTTCGGTACTGCCACGATAAAAGACCAAAATTCATAATAAAAAACTTGCTTGAATTTACTTTAACCGTGTTTAGTGTCCAAATCTAAATAGTCAAATACATCCCATCCTTCTCCTTTCCACTTTCATCTCCTTCCCGTCACCTTAATTGAAAACAATTGTACAGTCGATAAATTACTGAATTTAAAATATGATGCTTCCTTTGCAATATTGAACAAATTTATCAAAATGGGGTATTACAAGACAGTTGCCTTATGTTGTATTATCTGTTGTTACCCCTTTCTCCGTGGTCGAGGGGTAAGGCTCTCGACTACGAATCCGAAGGTCGAGGGTTCAAATACCGGCGTGGGCAAGTAAATTTCATTTAATTAATTTGTGCTGTTAATTAATTAATTCATTAAAAAATAATATACAGTATATTTGCGCACGTTCCAGAGTGGAAGATATTGTCAGTATCGCCCTGGTGAAAGACCACCATTCAGAATTGAAACGTTGCTTGAAATGCCTTTTAGCCGTGTTTGTTGACCTGATCTGAATAGCCAGGTATCTCCCCACCTTCATCTTCCCTTTCTCCTTTCTCTTCACAATACCTTCGGCCAAACAACGTTCCCTAATTGGGGATGTCATAGTCTCACTGGCTCCAGACGGTTGGGAGCAGTTGGGACTCTTGTGCGGTATTCATGTACTAAAAAAACGCTTTTCTATATCACATTTTGCATTAAATCAGTTGTTATCGTATCTAACCATACATATCTCAAATGATCAATTCATCTTTGTTATCGACACTATCATTTTTGCGATCTCCGTTTAACTGTCCTGTAATGGTAATGTATACTACAAGTATAACTATAACGTAATGTGTACTACAAATGTGTAAACAAAATGGCTTATTTTATATTAACGTGAACTGAAGTG